>CAJUYI010000848.1:34516-54503 GCA_910591695.1 Galerucella pusilla
TTTTTCTCATATTTTCCTTGTCGTACTTGTGTAAACTGAATGGACTCGAAAGAGTTTTCGCATACTGTAGACTATTTTTATGAATGAGAGATTATAAAAATAATAAAGCATTCGTTATCCATAGGGGTATCACTTCTTAGTAGACAGTTAAAATATTTATTGAAGTTATACCTCGAGTATTTTCGTATGAAATAACATCTGTGGTTAATGTACACCGTCCGAGACCATCTCTCTCACAACACACAACACAACATAACATTTAAACAGCTGAAGCCGCTGAAGGAAAAAAAGTGCAATTTATTCTAAAATCTCTCAATTTCCCACAATGTATGTTAAGAACATTGTGTCATACTGGTTGTATAGGTATAAGGATTTAAACTTTCACTTTTAAACAACGTTACGTTCATAAATAATAATTTTACTATAAAAACTCAGCATTATGAATAGATCTACTTCTTGCAAATCCAAATCAGAATAGGAATTAGATGATGAACGGTCGCAACCAATATTTACAATCGATCATTTCAACAGTATTATTGTCCAACTTCCACATTTTCTCTTCTATATTAGGTAATCGTATGATTTATTGCCTTTCCCCTGTTTTCGGGCTTCAAATTATTTACAGTCTCCAAAAACAAAACCAAAAACAACAACCATCATCAATTTATTTTTTCTGCCCTTGCGACACAATATACCATAGTCAGTAGCGGACTTAGGCACAGGCCCGTCAGTCGCGGGCCTAGGGTGGCAAATTTTGGGGGGCTCCAAAATTTTTAAGATGACTAAAATTAAAAAACGAGTGGGTTTTTTGTAAACTGTAAGACCAAAGTATTTTCTATTGCGCTCTTACTATCAAAAAATGTAAATGTAAAAAAATGAGGCAAGTGTATTAAAATCGCCTCGGACCTAGGGCGCCCTCAAACGTAAACGCTACTGATGTTAGCTCAGGATTTACGTAACATTATTGACAAGATTGATGGATAAATGTTCCCATATATAGTTAGGTACTGACTAGCTGATTTTATAATATGAATAACAGAATTGGTTTTAAAATAAATCACACAACTTTTTGCGGTAAAACTGATTTAAATTTGCATTTTTTACATGTAATGTTTTTGATGGGGTTTAAGTATTCTAAAAGAGAATCCAACTTCAAGTTCACGTCAAATTGCCCGTGAAAATAATGTTAGTCATACAACTGTTCTAAGATGTCTTCATAAAGAAAAACTTCATCCCTACAAATTAACTTTTGCGCAGGAGTTAACAGAAGACGATCCAGATCGTAGAATGGATTTCTGCGAAATATTGATGAATAAGCTGAACAGAAATGAGATAGCTCTTGGTATCATTCTTTTTTCTGAAGAAATAACATTCACATTGAATGGAGAGGTAAACCGATAGAACTGTAGATATTGGTCAGCAGAGAATCTTTAACACATACTCAGTACCCTCAAAAGGTGAACGTTTGGGCCAGTATCATAGGCGACCATATTATTGGTCCTATATTTATAGATGGAAGTTTGATAGCTGAAAAATATTTAAATATGCTTAGAAATGAAGTTATTCCTGCGTTGGCAAACTTATATCCCAACGCAATAGATCCTAGCTTACCGAATGAAAATGTTTGGTTCCAGCAAGACGGGGCAACATCCCATTATGCTTTAATGGGGTGGGGTAACTTATTTAGATGAAATCTTCCCCAACAAATGGATTGGACGAAGAGGTACTATTGAGTGGCCAGCTAGATCGCCAGACCTCACGCCGTTAGATTTTTTTCTGTGGAGTTATCTCAAGAACAAAGTATATGCAACACAACCAACTAGCATTGTAGACCTCAAAGACAGGATAACTACAGAAATACGGAATATTTCACCTCAAACTTTAAACAAAGTTAAGGAGGAGTTCTATAGGAGACTGTGCTATTGCCAACAACTAGGTGGAGAACATTTTGAGCATTTATTTTAATGTATTAAAATCAAATACATCTGGTATTTTATGTATGTACTAATTATTGAATTGAAATACCTTAATACGAAAGTTATAGTATTTATACTCCGTTTCAAGATAATTCGTTTTGACTTATGCCAACATGATTGATTTAAGACCAAAACCCAAAGAATCGTCAATAACAATAGCACCGTATATTGGAATCGGTCCATTACGAGGATTTCAAAAATATGCAAATATACAGGGTGTTTCATTAAAAAAACACCGACTATGGCATACTTGCGTGAATCACCCTGTACATTTAAATTTATGTTTACATAACGCACAACTTAATTTAAAAGTTGATGTGTCTCGGCATTTTTTATAATTTTCTAAAATAATGACATAAAGAATTTTACTCCATAAGTGGTTTCCACACTGTAGATAAGAATTAATTTTAAAAATCACTACCATAAAATCTATGTTTTTTACGTGACAGCCACATTATTATAATTATTTTTTCCCTCCAATATATTTTTTCCCCAAAAATTGATGATTTTTCAAACAATTTACTTGCCCAACTACAATGTAAATCTCAAAAATATAATTTAAATCTCATGCTCGTAAAAAAAATTAATAATTTGACCTCTATTTTAGACTGTATCTTAAATTACACATCAAATATATGTCATAATATTTAACATCACGCATCTTTACCCCCACAACGAAAAAAAGTTAATGAATGATGATTTTCTTAATAAATTCAATCCGACACGCAAAAAGTAAACAAGCTTCAATATCATCTAACCTCTCGATCAATATTCTTTCATCTCAATATAAAAGGGTATCGTTTCTTTTGCACACAGAGATCAACAACACCGATAAAAACTCACAATCGTTTATATTAATTTAAATAACAACACTAACGTGAATTTTAATAACACGAATAATAACTGTATGTCACACTATAAAAGGTCATGGAATTGTATTTAAAAGGGTAAAAGCACGGCGCCGTTTTTAGGTTGCGTAGCGCCAACGAACGTTGAACGTCCTGATGGGACACGGGGTCAAAACGTTTGCGCAATACCCTTAATTTTACTCTTACTCTATATAATCATATTCCTGGTTTTACATGTTAGATCATTCTATAGACAAATGGAATTTATAACGTAGTGACGTAATAATAATTGGTTCATTCAGTCATTAACTACTAATTATTGAATTGAAATACCTACAAAAGTTATACTCCGTTTCAAAATAATTCGTTTTGACTTATGCCAACATGATTGATTTAAGACCAAAACCCAAAGAATCGTCAATAACAATAGCACCGTATATCGTACTCCCTACAGGGTGTTTCATTATTTGTGTTGAAAGTTCGAATAAAAATGATCCAATTCCTCTATGAAAATATCGGATTGTGTTTCTCCTTTACACACCATTATTGGGTTATTTGCCAAACACGTCTTTAGTAGCATGTGATAGCATGAAAACTTTTCTCCTAGACCTGATCCATCTAAAAATATGGACCGAACGATTATTTTCTATGGTAAAAATGAAGTTAACAGAGTAAACAAAGCATTATCATAATAAATATAAGTAATTGTGGCTGGAAATTGCTCCTCGTAGATGGATGCTTGTTCTCCATGTTTGGAAGATAGCCCCAGCTAGTAGAAAATTTAATCAATCGGTCAAAAAGTCTGAGACCGACGAAAAATATTCCCTACCGGTTTACAGGATGTTTTATGCTGCACCCTGCCAGAAGTTTGTCTTTTCTAGCAAAGTGCAGTAATAAAAATATACAAACAGAAACAAATAAATTCATACACAACAGTTATAAAAAAATATTAACATCTACATGTAAAAAGAAAAGAGGAACAATATTTAGAAAAATGAGGAACGACATTGCTTTTATCTATGTCTTTTGAAAAATAACCAATTTTTAAGGGAAAGGGAGACCAATATTTAGAAAAATGTAGAACGACATCGCTTACCTATGTCTTTTGAAAAAATAACAATCTCGTGAAAGAGCACTTTCTCACTATGATACTAAGTGCATCCGTGCGGGAAAAATTCAATCGTATAAAACCACCAAGTTGATATACATGTGACGTACTTGACAGTAAAATAAAAAACCTACCAATGTCTGTTGAAAAAAGAACCAGCTTGGGAAAGAAAGGCATGACAATATTTGAAAAAATGAAGAATGACATAGCTAACCTATGACTTTTGAAAGAATAAGCAATTTTTAAGAGGAAGGGAAGACAATATTTGGAAAAATGAGCAACGACATAGATTACCTATGTCTTTTGAAAAAATAACCAACTCGTTGAAGAATGGGTGGACAATGTTTACAAAAATGGGGCATGACAAATAGCTTACCTTTATAGCTTTTAAAAAAATAACCAGCTCATAGGAGAAATGGAGTACACCATTTAGAAAAATGAGGAATGACATAGCTTGCCTATGTCTTGAAAAAATATCCAACTTTTAAGAGACAGGAAGAACAATATTTAGAAAAATAGGAACGGCTTAGCTTATCTGTCTTTTGGAAAAATAAAAAACTCGTAAAAGGAAAGGAGGACTCGTTAAAAAAAATGGTTGACAATGTTTGGAAAAATGAGGAATGATATAGCTTACCTATGTCTTTTGAAAAGTTAAGCAATTGAGTCTGAAAGTTACCCCTCGTAAATGGAAGTTTGCTCCCCATGACTGGAAGATGACCCCAGCCAATAGAAAATATAATCAATCCGACAAAAAGTCTGAGACCGACGGAAAATATTCCCCACCGGCTTACAGGATGTTTAGCCTGTCTAACCTGACCATACTGGGCAACAATTTCCCTAGCTTGATACCCATTCAACAAACGCAAAACACTTAAGCGCACTCGCCCTGTCTGGATGACTGATCGCTTTGGAAACGAGGCTTACCGACAACCTAGGAACAAGGACTTCACCACAGTGTGGTACTACGTGCATCCGTGCGGGAAAAAGTCAATCGCAAACCACCAAGTTGGTACATGTAGCGTACTTATAACAGGTAAAAAAAGGATCACCAAAGTCTTTTGAAAAAAATAATAAACCTGTATAAGAAAAGGAGGACAATATTTAGGAAAATGAGGAACGACATAGCATACCTATGTATGTTGAAAAAATAACCAACTTTTAAGAGGAAAGAGACCAAGAAAAATGAAGAACGACATAGCTTACCTACCTATGTCTTTTGAAAAAATAATAAACTCGTGAAAGAAAAGGAGGAGGAGAAAAAGGATGACTTTTGAAAAAATAGCCAATTTTTAAGAGGAAGGGAAGACAATATTTAGAAAAATTAGGGACGAAATAGCTCTCGGTATCCATGCCACAGTCTGCAGCTGAGGTCCCCATTATATAACCCTATTTTATGCAGGTGATCTTTCACCGGGGTATGACTCGTTAGATAACCTGTAATAATTCTTAGCTCATTCCTATTGATATTCAGTAGTTCTTCGGCCCCTTGTATGTAGGCTTTGTAGCCATTTTTGTATTTGCTCTCGAACCACCTTCTTTGTGGTCCCAAGAGATGGTTCTGGTCCAACATATGCTGTTGCTGAACCTCTTCTCGCGAGCTCATCAGCTTGTTCATTCCCAGAAATACCGTCAAGTCCCGGCACCCACACTAATCTTACTTTAATGTGGTCTGCTAGTTCATTTAGTTCTTTCTGGCATTCTTCTACCAGTCTGGATGTTACCTTGCGGCTATTTAACGCTGCGCAAGGGCTGCCTGGCTGAAGGTTAGTATGTTTATCCTTTGAGTGTCAGTCCTATGTTTTAACACATTCTAGGATAGCATAAATCTCTGCCTAAATACAGAGGTATTTTCTCCTAATTAGAAGGAGTGCTTCTCATTTCACTATAGACCCCTGCTCCTTTCCCTTCTCCAATCTGAGACCTGTTTGTGTACCAGGTCTCTCCTCGGGGAAACTTCATTCTGTTTGGGTCTTGCCAGTCCCTTCTTTTGGTATAGGGTACTATGTTTGATTTGGTGGTAGTTATATTTACACCCACACCTCTTCCGTCCATTGTGTTACTATGTTCAGATCCTGTTGGATGCGCTCTCTGACCGTAGTATTGAATTTGCGCATATCCTAAGACAGTATGGAGTTCCTTTTTGAGTCTCCTTATCGGTCCGTCCATTAAAGATTCCATATTAGAGGACACCCCCATCAAGGTTGAAAATATCGTTCGGTCTTTCAGCATGCAGTCTATCCATCTGCAGCTTGCTTCGTCAATTTGCTTTTGACGAATTGCCCTAGTGATTACTTTGTGAGAGGTGTTATCAAAGGCACCCTCTATATCAAGAAAGGCTGCTAATAGCACTTCCTTATTTTTGAGAGCGTACTCTATTCCTTGTACTAGGTGATGGAGTGCTGTCTCTGTGGATACTCCTGGTATGTATGCATATTGATCCAGGTCGATCGGTCTTTCTACCAACGATCCTCCTCTAATGTGCATGTCTACCAGTTTTTCCAATGTGTTAAGTACAAATGACATCAGACTTATGGATCTCAGGGACTTTGCTTTATTGTCACCTGTTTTACCAGGTTTAGGAATAAAGACCACCCTAACATTTCTCCAGACCTTTGGTATGTACCCTAGTCCCATACTTGACATAGCTAGTGACAGAATAACAGAAATGAAATGGTTACTTGCCAAGAGTTCCTAGAATTATTGGCCACCGATATATGTTGAGTATTCAGCTAAGAAGTCATTTTAAATTTTAAATTATACGCTTCGGGGGTGTATACATTATTTTAATAAAGCAATATAGATGTTCGCAATGATAAAAAAACATGCAAAAATCTTATGTTTTGAATAGTAGAGCTTAACTGTCATTTTTGTCAGAAAAAACCACTTTTTGTTGGCCACACTGACCTTAGACTGAACTCCTTCCTCTATTGTCCTTTGAGGATCTTTGGAGAGTATCTTATGGAGTCTAGCATATTCGGAGGTGTTTCCTCCATGGGTCTCTCTTAGCGATCCTCAGAGCCTTGTTCTATGACGTCAGAGTTTTCCTATATTCGGTCCACTCTCCGTCTCTTCTTGACCTATTGAAGAGCTTTCTTACTTCCGCCCTCGAAATTGCAAGGTCAGGCAGTTTTTAAACAAATAATTTTCACTTTTGTTTCTTCTGGGAAGAATGTAATGTGCTGAGTTATTTGTTTGAATAATTTCCTTTTCAATTATTATATGCACTGGTATACATTTTGGGTGCTCCTTGGTCTTTAGTTGCAGCAATTGGTAGATGCAGTTGTCGGATTCGGCAGCTAACATGGATTTTTCGTTGGGGAAAAAGTATAGCTCATGTAGGTATTGACATTTTTCATCTTCATACTCGTACTGGTTATCTTGCATTGCCAGATAAGGTTTAGGTGGAAAAAGGATTGTGCTATTTTTTGTAGGTATATAATACAGGTGGAAATAAGTGAAGGTTTTGGGGCTTGGCTAAAGGAAAGTAAATTACCAAAACGATTCTGTTTTTGGAATAGTAAGATTCGACTGTTAGTATATCATAATACTTATGGAATACTTAAGGTATTAGATGTATAATATTTCAGTACCTATTGACTTTACAATGAATTCTAAATCTTCAAACTTTAAAACACTATAATTTTTTTTTATTTAGCTTAACGTGCATGTGACAGCTATGGCAATTAGCACGAGTTACATTACAAATATTTACAAATATATGATATAACATAGGTTGACAAAAAAACAATTGTTGTAATCAGTAAATAAAGTAAGTGGTACTATATCTTGTTTATGAGCTGCTCTTCCTCCAGGAACTGGATCGCCTTATCCAATTGGTTTTTGTTACTCAGTATGTCTTCTATGTTGGGTTTTATACCAAGCTGTTGGCGTTTCATGGCAAAATGTGGGCACTCAGAGAGGATATGTTTTATTGTTAGCGTCGTGTGGCAATATTGGCATTTTGGCAAAGAAGATGATGTTATTATAATATCCATGTGTGAGTCGAGTGTGTCCAATACGTAATCTACGAACAATAGCCATGTTTCGTCTGGATAAACCAAAGTAGGTAGGTTGGTTCACTGTCGGTTGAATGTTACGTAGCATTGAAGTTACTTGATTCCAATGATTTTGCCAGGTGGTTAAATTTAGTTTTTTAAAATAAGCTTTCACGTCTCCAGATATTTGTAGGTCAGTGATGTTTGCAAGGCAATTGGCTTTTTCGTTACCTATTATCCCGACGTGGGAAGGAACCCATATGATGGTGACTGTTACGTTTTGAATTCTAAGCAGTTCATATCTGTCATGTATATCTTGTGCTATAGGATGGCTGGTAAATGCGTTTTTTATCGAATGTATAGAGGATAAGGAATCTGTGCATATAGCTATCTGTGAATTTGTGTATTGTTGTACAGATTTAAACGCTTGTAAGATGTTTGTTTGGAGAGCTAAGGGTCGTATAGTGTAAATTATTCAAACAGTAAGACAATATAAGAGTCCAAGCGATTTTTACTATAGCTATAAATGATGAACTAGGCAACGCCGTGTAGAGCTTCCATTAACCGCAGGCTACTTTGCCGCGCTTTCGGCAAAAGTGATTTGTATCGATAGAGGGTTAAAATAGTAGAAATAATAACTTTGTTACCTGGATACGCACTATAAACACTAACACTGGCTTTAATTACTATAACAATACATTATTTTCAATCCATGAGGTTGGAAAAATGGCGTTTTATCACAATTACAAATAAGATGCTTCCAGGTCAAAGGCTCAAGGAACAGAGAGAGATTTTAGGTAACTTAAGGCGAGGGTGGGCACGTTGATCTTCGAGTTTCCCCGGGTAAGCGAAGATTACCGAAATTTCAAAGTAGGGGTTTGAAACTTTAGCGCTGAACTAGAATGGTTTGAATATACATCAGGGGAGCATCAAAGGAAAATTGAAAGAAGTGAACGGCGTCACATGATGTTGAAATAACTGATTTTAACAGGTGGTGTGTATGAAAACTCTTCGTCGCTCTACATTTTTTTTAAAGTGGAAGGTATCTGTACCCCTTTGACTAACGCAAAAGATTGAAACTGTTATAAAGCACAAATCTCTTAGAAACTGTCAAACGCTTTCCAGAAAATATTGGGTCTGCCTAAATGGTTATGCCAAAATCTACATCTATATTGATCATTTTTTCAGTTTCACAATGAAAACCAGTGCTATAATGAATATCATTATGATACTGAAAATTGGCATTTAATTGACAACTTATAGTATAGGAGTAGGAAAAATACTTTTTGAACTCATGTTGCACCAGAATTATTAACTATCATGTTGTTTATTAAACTTGTAATCTACACGGGAAGCTTCATCTTCTTATCTGTAAAATATCCACTCAAATTTGAATGATCAATATCCTGTATTAAATTCTTTTATGCTTAAATAGTACTTACCTATTTAAACATATATAATAATAATATGTAAAAATGAAAATAATTTTGAAGAACAATACAAACAAGGCACAAGAGGGTGTTGGAATACGTATCGTCCAAATTAAATACGAATCAATAAGTGAGAATTTTAACAAAAGTTTTATCCTAACCTAAACCATTAACAATACATTTTGCGAAATCCGCCGGATTGGTTGCTAATGGTAAATTATAAAAGTTATTAAACACTTTGGACTTTTCTGTCCAGCCTTCTGTTTTCCTAATAAAGACTATGCTCAACCCTGATCTAAAGGTTGCCGAAGTGGTGGCATGGCGAACACTATACCCTTTAAATATTGTGGTGTCAATACCACTTCTTTGCAAAATTTCTTTCACCCAACGGGATATTGTCTGAGTAGACGCAGCATGAAAAGGAACTGATATGTAATTAGAAGTATATTCGTTAAATTACGGTGCAATTTGGTTTTATTCAAATAATATTCCAAGGTTGAGGCAGTGCAGAGCTCGGGTTTATCTTTAAAATAGGGTTGTTTCTTTTTAATGCCCGAAGACTTAATTTTATCGGTAATTATAATCTCGATTCGGTCCTCCCTTTTTATTATGTTAGGTATAGTTATTCTAGATAATGTCTGGAGCCTATGACCAGATGTCAGGAGTTATAAGGTAGCGAGTTTCAATGTTAAATCTTTCAACGTAAGCGTATTGTTCGGAAAAAGGGCACTGATATAGGTCAATACGGGATGGGGTCCCATGTTGACTCGTATCTAGGCGCTGATGGACGCCTATTATAGATTCCTTGAAAAAAATATTTTCAAAAGTATCTCATCCTCCCGCTTATAGATTAAAACTAATGAAAATGCCGACCTATAGCAATTTATTGAAGGACTCTGTAAAGAAAGTCAGCAACGTATTAAGGTTGTTGTCAAGCGGGTCGTAGTTTTTTTATAAACAAAAACTCCTCGATTTTCTATAACAGTGGGAATACTGTTTCAAAGTTGTGTTTGAATTGATGGATTCATCAAAGTCTTGAAACGTCTCTCACCCAGTTTAAACAGCCTGGTCCTTGTCTACCTTGTCTACCTTGTTCAGTAAACTCTTTGTATAAAGGTTACTTAACTAACCCAACCTACATTTGAATTGGTGCTCCTATTATAGTTCCTGATTCAACCTATCATGCAATCCTTTGTAATTTCACAGAACGGCTCTACGCCTATGAAGTCTCTTTCAGTGTGTACTTCTCCAACGTTATTTAAGTCCTTATACCGATCATATCCTAAGTATGGCTATCATGGCTTTTAAAAAAAAATTCTGAGACTTAAGAGATCTATTGTCCCCCTCACTTCTACTTAGTTTCTGAGGAGAGTCTCAGAGGCTAGTAGCTCCTTTAGTCCTATTTCCCGGAAATATTTGAGGATATTTGCAGGCTTCAGCTCGGGTAAATGACCCTCTTTTATCCAGTAATATCTCCAAGTGCAGTGCCCTGGGATTTCGAATTGCTGTGCAAATCGAGAGTATGTGGATGGAGGTTCCTTCTTCTAAGCCACAAAATCTACATTTTTCTTCCTCAACTATTTTGAGGCTTTTCAGATGCCTATTGACTTATGCATTTCATCTCGACATGTTATGGTCACCCAGAAGAATATTTGATTGTCTAAGCCCCACTAGCTCTTTACAATGGTCAGATTTCCTCTTTTTTTTGGCTTCACCTATTTCTCCTAATATTACATTGGAGCTGATTCCGCAAAAGGGCTCCGGCTTCCAAAAAGGTATGTCAGTTCCCTTTGCTAGTTCATATGCTATTCTAGTGTGTCCTAGAATCTACAGTAAGGTGACTATATTGTTCTCACCTAGTTCATTGAGCTCAGTGCCTTAGTGGCTGCTTGACTGTACCACATTATAATAATACTTTGACTTCTGTATCCTTTATCGAAATTGAGCTGGGCGCACTTTCTTATGGCGGGAACTTCCGCTTCCAGAGTGTTTGGCTCCTGGTCCGAACACTCCTATACAAGTTCCTTCTACTGCTTTTTCTTCTCAAGTCTGGTAATGGTATTTGGATCCTATTCTTTCTTGTTGCTCAACTCCGTACCGAATTTCTTTGGAAAATTAAAATTTTACATCTCGAAAATTAATAGGGAACTTGCCAAAAAAATAAAATCATTTAAAAACAATTAAAATCGTAAGATATTATCATAAGGAACTTCGTAGAAAAAGAAAAATCCAATAACGATTAAATTACCTGAGAAATAAAGGATTGAAATTTGAATAATTTGAACTGCTCTTAAAACGCGCTGCCATTAGTTGTGACGTCAGACCGCACTTTTCGAGTCAGGCGATCGTGAACCGACAATTCAAACAACACGTAAAGAGCGTTGAACGTGGTTTTTAGCTGTTTTCGGAGAAAGTTTTGTTTAATTTTGCTTGATTTGGTGTTTGTGATTTTGTTTAAAGACTGAAAATGGTTGATGCGGGTTTTTAAAAGGACAGTCAGACAATTTACCCAGAGTTGATATGTTTATGACTGCATCATACATTAAAAATTGTTTGTGGCAACACTTTCCAGGTCCATGGCCATGTCAGTTATTGGTTGGGGGTCGCTTTGAGGACTGACACTAGTTTGTAGTGTTCCTGGTAATGTTGTGGTAGAACAGGAAGCTACTGCTTCATCAACAAGTCTTCTCTTTACCCTTTTAACAGCTGCTGCTCTTGCAGGAACTGAAAATGTTCTTTTTCTGTCCGGTTGGCAATCAAAAATGTGAGGCACTACATGAGATTTCATTATTTTTTTACCACCCATCAGTTTAAACATAAATATCCATATCTTCGGCAATCTGAAACAAAAAAATAACATACATAATCAAATATTTATCAAGTATAAAATTATGGGTCCCTAAGTAATATTTTTAACTAAATAGGTGGTACCTCGATATCTAAATAAAATTAGTAGATATTTTTTTATATTTAAGTACGTATGTGGTAATAGAAGATTGCAGGCTTTACTGGTAAAGTAACAAGTTTACCGAACCCTAATTATTTATATTAGGTATTTATACTTACATTGAAATGATCTTCACAAACGTGAATGTCTTTGCTCTTCGTAGAAAAATCCCTACACCTTTTCTGCATGCTTTTAGCCATTTTATTCGTCGCTTTTTATCTTCAGGTACGCGAATGAAAATTTTATCTGGATTTTTCACAGTTGTACTCGTACACAAAGGAACGATACAGTATTTATACGGTATTTATACGGAGTTTTTTTCCATAATAAATACAAAAAATGAACATTAAACACTTAAAAACTGAAAAACTGACGCTAACGATTCGAATTCGATAAAAAATCAATAAAAAATGCTTCAAATGGCTGTTAAACTCGTGCCGGCCGGGTGCTTTCTGCGGTTACCGATGCGCGAGGTACGGTGTGACGTCACAGCCGCTGCCGCGCATTTTGCTTCGTTTGAATCAGGGATGTTGCGAACATTCGCATCCGCATCCGCAAATGCAGAGCTTCCGCATAGATTTGGACATCTGCATCTGCATCCACATCCGCATTAATCAGTGCGGATGTTCATGCGGATGCGAATATTTTTATACATATTATTTACACCGATGAATGCCAGATAAAATTAGCATTGAAGCTGTACTCAAACAGGAGTTACTCGCTTACCGCACTAAAAAGAGAATTAATGTGGATGAAAATCCTCTAAATTGGTGGAGTGTTCATAGAGAGGAATTTAAGGTATTATCGCCGATAGTTCGAAGATTTTTATCCTCTCCACCAGGCAGTGTTCCTAGCGAACAATTATTTAGTAGCGCGGGTTTAATTTATGAACCTCTGCGCAATCGCCTTGAACCAGAAAAGGCGGCAATACTCCTGTTCATTAAGTATACTGCTCCTATTTTTAATTTTAATTACTAATATACCAATAGGTGTTTAATATATAATAATGTTTGATTTAATTACAATAAAAATATTAATAATTAAGTTATCATTGTTTTAATTCTTCATTAATAGACTTTATTTACATAATAATAAAGGCTGAAATGATGATGATGATGATGATGGTTTATATAATATCTTGAACATCCGTATCCGCATCCGCATCCGCGGATGTGAGCCCTCAAAACTCCGCATCCGCATTCGCATCCGCGGATGTGAAAAAATCAGCATTCGCAACATCCCTGGTTTGAATATACCCGGTGGCGATTCCAACTTTAATTATTTATTGTGAAATAAGTATTGCGATTTAAGGGCTGATATTTGGTATAATGTGTTTTCATATATAAACACACACTTTAGTAAAATAAAAAAATGGGCAAGTTCCCTATTGTCTCAGTTATGTAGTGGGAGCATGAAACTCGATCATACATCCATCGAATAATCGAGACTTTTTTCGATCGAGTTGATGCATTTTGCGTACGAAACTCGATCGAGTTCGTATTCCCATTGTATCAAAAAATCGTTGGTCAGCTAACTTCATAGTTGTATTTTTTTAGAGAAGTGACATTAGATTTATTATTTGTTGTTATGCTTGTCAGGTGTTTAGTTGGACTTGGTTGACGAAGGGATATTATTGAATACGTTAGATTGGAAACATGTGCAAACTCAATGAAAAACATTGGGAAGTTATTTTTAATAGCTCAATGAACCTATTTTCGGGTAAAGTGAATGGATCATTATACACTAGTAATGATCGTCTTTTTCTTACAAGACGTAGATTGTCTCTTGCTCTAGCGATCCTTTCATGTTGCCGCAATCCTACAAGAACAATGGGTAGCTTTTTAACAATGACCTATAATATTTAATATATTAACAAATTGATGAGTATTATTTAAAAAAACTAGACGTAAGTTACATGCAACACTTCTGCCTACATCAGCACACCCACATGTCATCCTAGGAATTGGTTATCTTATCAAGTCAACGTTACTAGTTACTTTTCTATTATAAAATTATTATTCTTTGTTCAATCCTCTGACAGTAAACTTGTAATAAATAAAATAAAATTCTTTTTAAAAAGATAATTTTTGAATTGAAATACATAATTGGCGCAGTCAGTAGGATTCGCGCAAATCGTGAAAAGTAGCGAGCTATTTTAGAAAGTTTTTTTCTCTTCTGAAACATACAGTGTGTGCCGGTTTTGTCGGTATTTCTGTAGAACATTAAAAGTGTAGTGACTTTCACGATTTTAACGTTTCAACGTTTTAAACGCGAATTCTAACGAACATTTATTTCACCCTTTTGTGGCTGGATACGAGAACCAACAAAGAGTCGGAGAAGAAGATTTTTGAAGCCTGTTCTTCTGTAACGTAAGTGCCAAATTTTCCTTTTCTCGCCTTTCCTATACCTTTCATTGGAATTCGGAAAGATAGTAACTAAGAATTTATTGATCTGAAATCGATTATTTATGAGCGAATTGAACGACGATAATCTTGATAAAATTTTGCAATCACTTAATAATATTTCAATAAGCGAAAATAACATTTCGACACTGAAAGAAATTGATTCTATAGAAATGGCTACTCCTGCAATGAACTGGGACCTTTTCAAATCCAAATTAGCAAATATTAAACCATTTAACGGTGATAGTGATCATTTGAACAAATTTATCACTAGATGTGAGCATTTAATAGAAACTTATAGACGTTTAAACGATGCTGAACTGAATTTTCATATAATAGAATGTATTCAAGAGAAATTAGAAGGTAGAGCAGCCTTCATGATAGGCAATAGAGTAGAATTAAATACTTGGCCAAAATTAAAAACTGCCTTATTACAATGTTTTGCTGATAGAAGGGACTTAGATTGTCTCGTACAAGAGTTGATTAGAGCCAAACCATTCAAAGGTGAACATTTAATAGATTTTGGAAGTAGACTTCAGTTAATTCGTAGTAGTGTTATTCAGAGAATAAGTAACGATCCAAATAGAACTCCTGCCGATATAAATTGCCAAATAAATCAATATGATAAAACCGCGTTAAATACCTTTATTGCTGGCTGCTACGGAACGTTAAAAAATAATATGCACTTAAGAAAACCCGCTACTCTAGAAGACGCTATGGCGTATGTTACAGAATTTGAAAATTTCGAGAGATTGTACGGTTCTTTACATGATAGAAATTTCTCACAAAATAGATTTAATAATAATAATAATACAAATCAACAATATACACAGTCACGAAATTTTCATAAAAATAATTCAAGCCCAAATCAATACCATAATAACTATCAAAATTTTGTACCAAATAACAGATCCGTTAATTATCAACCACAACTTAACAAAAACTATCAAACCAATCAATCAAATATTGTACAGAATAGGGAACATTGGCCCAATCAGCCAATACATGTTCAACCTATTCCACAAAATAAAAGGTATTTAACAAATCGAGAAGTATTTGGTCCACCCAAAAACGTTTTTAAACCAGACCCAAGTCAACGAAACCAATTACCAAAACCTGAACCGATGTCAACAACATCGCGGAACTTTACCGAAGTAAATAGAAAGCCTATCAATAATAATAGATTTTTTCAATCGAACCCAAATTCTAGACCAAAGTTCGTTTCCGAAGAATTATATGTGAACCAGTGTAGTAATTCAGGTCACGATTCTAATAAATATAATGAATATAACGAAACAGAATTTGACAATACTGATACAAACAACGAACATTATTTTGACGAAAATTTTCAGATGGCGGGACCATCCCGAAAGAAGACGTAGTAGAAATAAACGCGTTTTCTGTTAATCCCTTACCATACATAGAAATTAAAAATCCCAATGCTAAATTATTAATCGATACCGGCAGTTCTAGATCAATAATAAAACCGTCTATAATTGAGAAATATTTCCCAAGTACAATTTACCATTCCAATACTGTTATATCTAGTAGTATAGGGAGTAAAACTATCAGATGTCAAGCACATGTACCTGCATTTGCCGAATTAAAATGTAAAAATTACTATATTGATTTTATACTATACGATTTTCACGATTATTTCGATGGAATCTTAGGTATTAAAGATTTAATAGGTATGAATTTGAACATTGATCTAAAAAATCAACAATTAGTCGGACCTAATATAAAATTACCATTTAAATATAGACAACCAGATGACATTAAATTTTCATTTTCAATAGACCCGGGAGAAAAATGTATAAAAAATTTACCAGTAGATATAAATGATGGCGATATTATTGTAGATGCTCAAAACATAGAGAACATATTTATACTACAAATATTAAGTACTGCAAAAGATGGGTTTGTACCTATTGAAGTTCAAAATCATACAAATAAATCAATAACTATAACACTAATAAAACCAATTAAAGTCACTTTGTTCCAAAATTCACAATACGAATTATTCAAATTTGAAAGTTTTTCTAACAATTTTAACGAAAATAATTTGGTAAAATCTAACGATATCACCAACCTTATTCGTACGGACCATATGAATAGAGAAGAAAAACAAAAAATTATTGAATTATGTAAAGAATATTCTGATTTATTTCTCAAACCAGGAGATAAGTTAACTTTCACCTCTAATGTTAAACATGTAATTAAAACAAAAGACGAAATACCAATTCATTCAAAATCTTATAGATATCCATACATACACAGAGAGGAAATTAGACGACAGGTACAAGACATGCTAGATAAAAATATAATCAGACCATCTTGTTCTCCTTGGAGCTCTCCAATATGGATAGTCAAAAAGAAAATGGACGCATCCAATACCCAAAAATGGAGATTGGTCGTCGATTATCGCAAAATTAATGATAAAACTATCAGTGATAGATACCCCCTTCCAAACATATCCGATATTTTAGATAAATTAGGGCGAGCTCAGTATTTCACTACCCTTGATTTGGCAAGTGGATTTCATCAGATACAAATGAGTGATTGCTCAATCGAAAAGACAGCTTTTAACGTAGACGGAGGTCACTATGAGTACCTTCGAATGCCTTTTGGGTTGAAAAATGCACCATCCACTTTCCAAAGAGCTGTTAACGAAGTCTTAAAAGATGTTCAAAATAAAATATGCATGGTATACATGGACGATATCATCATATTCAGTACTAGCCTCCAGGAACATATCCAAAATTTAAAGTTAGTGTTTTCGAAACTACGTCAAGCACAGCTTAAAATACAAATCGACAAATGCGAATTTGTTCGCAAAGAGGTCGAATACTTAGGCCACCTTGTAACCCCACAAGGAATAAAGCCTAACCCAAATAAAATTAAAGCAATTCAAAACTTCCCCCTTCCTAAAACTGCTAAGGACATTAAATCATTTTTAGGACTATTCGGCTATTATCGAAAATTCATAAAAAATTTTGCGCAATTAACTAAACCAATGACAATATGTTTAAAGAAAAATAATACCATTCAGCACTCAGAAGAGTTTATTGAGTGTTTTAATGTTTGTAAAAATATCTTAATATCAGAGCCAGTGTTGGCATATCCCGATTTCGATAAACCATTCGAACTAACTACCGATGCTTCAAAATATGCAATAGGAGCTATCCTATCTCAAAATAATCACCCTATCTGTTACGCTAGTAGAACTTTAAATTCGGCAGAAATCAATTATTCAACTATCGAGAAAGAGTTATTGGCAATTGTTTGGGCTTGCAAATACTTCAGGCCATATCTGTTTGGTCAAAAATTTACAATATTTTCAGATCATAAACCCTTACAATGGCTTATGTCTTTAAAAGAGCCGAACTCACGCCTTGTGCGTTGGCGACTAAAGCTCGAAGAATTTGACTATGACATCAAATATTTGAAAGGTAAAAGCAATAAAGCAGCAGACGCATTATCTCGCTACCTCGATATTAATGCATTAGAAACTGCATCAATTGATGTTAATTTAGGTGACATTGACGAAATCGTGAATCAAGAACTTGAACTAATTGATCAGTATCGCCAACCCGAAAATATATTACCAAATTTGGATAATATTGATATTACAAGTATTTTAGATGGAAATGAATCGGAAATTAGAATAAATTCATCCACATTAACCGAAAAATCAAATCCAGATGATAATGATATTGAAACCGTGCATACATCCGCCGAAAACCCTATTTTAGCAATTCCAATATCAGAAAAACCACTAAATATGTTTAAAAATCAACTATATTTTACAAGTGGAGAAACAAATACTCTTAAAATAAAAAGAGAAAAAATATTTGAAAACATTCGTCTTTACGTTACATTGCCAATAGTCGAAATAGAATCGAATATAATAAAATTTATCAAAGAATACATAAACCCCAGTCAAAATTACGCTCTTTATTTTCAAAATGAATCTCTATCTCGAATATTTATAGTAACTGCACAAAATACATTTAAGAATTCTGCATTTAAGTTTATTATGTGTACTAAAACTCTTACGGATATTCAATCAATTGACGAACAAAAAGAAAAAATTGAATATTATCATGTATACAAATCAGGACATAGAGGCATAAACGAAGTCAAAACATCTCTCAGTTGTAGATATTATTGGCCAAAAATGATTGAAGGAATAGAACTTTTCATAAATAACTGCGAAACATGCTTGAAAAACAAATACGATAGGAACCCTCCTGTTATTAAATTTAATTTAACCCCTACTGCCTCTAAACCATTTGAACATATACATGCCGATGTTTTTAAAATTGCAAACAAATCATACCTAACAATAATCGATTCATTTTCCCGGTATGGACAAGCCTACCCTATATCAAGTGTTACAGGTTTTTCCACCGTAGATTCATTATTAAATTTTATAACGCACCATGGACTACCCCAAAGAATCACAACTGATAGCGGAACGGAATTCAAAAATTTTGATCTAGAAGACTTTTGCAAACTTCATCGTATCGAACTACACCATACGACAGCAAAAAACAGTAATTCTAATTCACCCGTTGAACGGTTTCACTCAAGTATTTTAGAACATTATCGATGTATTCAAGAAGACAATAAAAACTTCACCCCCGATCAAATAATGAAACACGCGATCCTTAGCTATAATAATTCAGTTCACACGGTTACTAAATATACACCTTTTGAAATTACAAAGGGACACATAAACAATCCAGATCCGTTTGACCTAAACGATCATTTAGTCATATCTCAATACGTCCAAAATCACAAAGAAACAAGTAAACTATTATACGAAAAAATAAAGAAACGAAACGAAGAAATTAAACAAAAGGTAATAGAAAAACTTAATACAAACAGATCAGAACCCTTAGATTACTCGAAACAAAATGTCGCTTATGTAAAAACTAAATTAAGAAATAAGAAACTTCCCAAATTTAAACAAACTAATATAATACAAGATAAAGGTATTTTGCTTAAAACAAACAAAGGTACATACCACAAAGGTATCGTCAGAAAACCAAAAGGTAAATCTCGAAAATTGTTACAGGATGTCGCCGAAAATGCGAGCCCTGACGCTATTCCTGGTCCTTCAAGTATACCACATGGTATGTAGTGGAGAAGACGTAAAAGTTACGAAAATTCAGAATTTCCTACTCCCTATCCAGTTAGGAAATGCTAGATTAGTTTATAGTAAACAAACGTTTTTACATTATTTAGATTTAAGCCAACTTGTTAGACAAATAGA
>CAJUYI010000848.1:74503-88192 GCA_910591695.1 Galerucella pusilla
CGAGTGTATTAATAACCAACACATGAGAGTTGCATACACTATTTTTTCTACGAAGAAGAAATTTTATTTGAATTCAAAAACTTACTTTTTTCAACATCATCTGGCAAAAATATTCCAGATTTTTTTCTGCCATATTATTATTTTTTGGACTTCCTCTTTAAAAATGCCTGCAATTTTGGATATTTAAGAATTAGTTTTATGTTCAATGTTAAGTTGGGTTTTTAAATCAGAGTTATGTCTAGAGAGATAAGGATTTCAATTTGATTACTAGTTTTTCAAAGTACACTAGAAGCACGTTTTCAGAAAAGGATAATATTTCTCTTGCTACACTCAAATCAATAAATCGACCATAAACTTAATCATATACTTTTTTTGATTTTGCAGGTAATGAACTACCGGATAGATACATTTTTCGTTTTTCCAGCCAATTCAGGTGGTATGTATGAAAACAGCGGTACACCGGTTATGATGGATCCTTGGAACCACGACGAAGAGGTTGGTAAAGGAGTGCTAATTGGAAAAGGACTGGTTACGTCAGCGAAGGAGATCCCAGTACGTGTTATAAACGTGAAAGATTACCCAATTACCCCCAAGAAGGAAACCAGAATTGGATGTTGCATACCGGTTTTTACATTTCTTTTCATATTTGTTTATGTGTTATACATTTGTTTTCTACTTTTAATATATGTTTGTTACTATTTTAAATATAGTGGATTTTAACTGTTTTTAACAGTTTAAAGTTTTAAATTTTTAAGTATATCTTATATTACATTTTTACAGAGAACTTTTGACATGTACTATACAATGTATACATCTTTTCCTAAAAATGTATCTTGTCACTAGTACGAAATAAATATCTATCTATCTATCTATCTATATATATGGCACGCATCCAGTTGACCTATATCGTCTACTCGAAGGTATAGTTCTTTTCACGATCTAAGAAACTGACATGACCTGAGAAGGGATAGTGACATGCAATAAAGCCATAAAAATATTAGCCGTGACAGGGTCGTATTTATTTTGTTGGCGAATATTAAATTATTACCTGAAAACTCTATAAGACTATTGAGTGATTCTCATTATAATTTACTTTTTCATCCGGTATAGTGCGGCTCTGCACGGTAAATCCGAAAGTTTTCATGAATTTATTGCGACTCAAGCCTAAGTCAAGTCCAGGGAGGAATGACTGGGTGGGTGGTAGTATATAATAAATGTGAGAGTAGAGTAGGTACAATAAGCCAATAGGCTGCATTTTGGAACTTTCAATTTGCAGTCAACAGTCAACATTTCAAATATAAAAATATTTATTGTCTCAAAATATTGAGATTTCCATATAAGTACAAGGTGTCCCAAGATTTTTTTACAGGCTGTAACTCAGGAGTTAACGAATAGGTTTACTTGAAAATTGGGTCATCTTTTTGGGACCTACAGTAATTTCATCCAAGGTATACAGGGTATCTGAGACGACATCATAGAAGCAGGGACGGTGCAGTGAGTTTACTCAAGTATATAATTATACCAAATGTTCAATTGATTGTTTATTTGCAACAAGCTTGTAATAACCTTACGCAAGAGATGTTATGGTTGAAATAAAACCATCATCGATTGTGACGTATATCCGAGTTTTCGGCATGTCGTTTATTTTATTTGCTATTTTGACATATAGCCAACCTTAAATTTGATAAATGGAATCATCAGGTTCGTATTCAGCCAAATTCGAATAGGCTATGAAATTAATAATTATCGGGGGACGACGACCCAGCATTCTAGTGGAACGCGTTTGATGTGATAATTACAGTCAAGCAAGGTCGGATATGGTAAGTTCTTGGATGGGTTACCATGACAGGGAAAACCATCATATAGGGCTCGTACAGCCTGTAGCGAAACACTTTAAACTACTAGGGTGCACTTTAGACTACTAGGGTGAGTAGCATATCACAGCTCGCAGGAGTCGCAGGCATTATACCAATAAACACGAGTTATAATGTAGATATGCCGTCTTTCGGAGGAGACGTAAAACCGAAGTCCCGCGTCCATATGGATGTTGGGCTCGTTAAAGAACGCTACCACTGGTTGGAACACTATAGTGGGTTCGCCAAAATTTCCGGTTAGGGGTAGAGTGCTCCCGGCGTCGGTGATCAGCCTCAGTCGCAGAAATAAACCGACGTTAAATAACAGAATAAAAAAAATAATTATCGGCTTCTTTTTCTAACTGAAAATACTTGAGAACTTTCAAAATAATGTTGTTTTTCCGTGCATCTAGGCTTATTTTTGTATTATTTAAATAAGTATAACAATAAGATTAATATTCTCTTTTCATAAATAATAATTGACCGTAAACAACAAAGTACCGTACCTGACGAGAGCTGTCAGTGTGACAGTAGAAAAAGACGTGAGACACATTGCCGCAACGAAAGTAACGCCTTCATAGTATTTTGAATTCTCGATTGATAGGTTGCACTTGAGCGTAATCTAAACATCAACCAATCAAATTTTTGTAAGTCAAAGATTAAGGTTAACGTTTGTAATACATTTAAACGGTTCATTATTGTGATATTTTGATTAGGATTAATCACAGACCTGCCCTTTTTCCATTTCTTACTACGTGACATGTTAGAAGGACATTAACAATAGATTACGCACACCAAGAAGGGTATATTTCAACCATATATGCGGCATGTACACGTGAACTACTTAGACGGTTTGATGCTTGAGTTGTTGCAGACGGAGGCCATTTTGAACATCTTTTATAAAATTACTGTAAAGTCGAAATGTTCTGGCTATTGTTAATAATAAACATTATTCTGAAAATTTGGTGGAATTATCCAGGGTATATAGGATATAAAATAGTAAAATTTGTATCATCGTCGGAATTATTGCGAACTTCGACAGTTGCCAGCTATTATTTGCAATTGTAATACATTCGGGTATTACGCAATTAGCTAGTTTGTTGAGGAATTAAAAACTCTCCCGTTTGCGTTGTAACCGGAATATCGATTTTTGAAATTGTTTGACCTGGTATAATCTTAGAAACAACCTTTTTTTTATTGGTGAACCATTTTAACTATTTAAAGCACGCCTCAGCGTGTTTACCTAAATCGAACTTCAAAACTCGCGCGTGCTTTAAAGTTACCGTGGCAACATCAACAACTCGAGAAACGAAGTCTAAATCTAAATGACAATTTTTTTATTATTGATATGACAGCAGTAGGTAATTTGTAACGCCAAAACTTTTAATCGAACAATATTTAACAATGTTAATTTTATAAATTAAAATGGAAAGTGCCGTTGGTATTGTTTGAAATATTAATATTTCGATTTTTCAAATCTTAGGAAATGGTATTTAAATTAATACTATTGACATTCACAGAACTCAATGAGGTTGAACTTCCATCAAAATACAAATTAGTTTTATGTTTTTCTCATTTCCATGACAACGCAAGACATCACGAATTCAACCATTTGACATTTAGTCCTTATTTCCATTTCTTGTTGTGGTAGTTATAGACCAGTATTTATAATTTCAAAGTGCACCAATAAAAAAAATAGCGTAAAGTATTCGTGGATAGCTGGTCTTTATTTCGAGCACTCCGGCTTCGCCGTCGTGCTCGAAAAATCGCGCGTGTTTTAAATACCTTAATATCCACTTATACCTACTTACTATTTTGGGATAGCCTTAAAATAGATACGGGGTAAAATAGCATTTTTTAATATAATTTGTGAATTAGGAAAATCAATATTGATACCTAGTGATTGTAATAAATCTACTCCAATCGAAAATACAATGGAATTTATATGCATAAAATGTTTAATTTTTATTTTCGTTAAATTCTGCGAATGCAGGAATAGTTACAGAAATCTTATGATGTGACGATCCGAAGGACGTAGAGGCAACAAAAGGTTCGTGGAACTTCAGAGAAATATTTATCAACTGTTTCTGGAGATAAGAAAGATTTTGTAGCACTGGAGTCAATTTTAGAGGGTTTTTGATAGTAATATATAGGGTAATTTCACAGAACACACCCAAGGAAGAAGCGGCAAGCAACGTGAATAAACATGTAACGTCTTTTTGCGCCACCTATTAATGCTGATTGTCTTTATTTGTTATGGTGGTTGCATAACGCATGTTTACAAGCCATATGTTCTGTGTTTACAAGTTTATTTTTATAATTTTTGAAGTTATTCACAAAGCAACTTCAACTTTTAATGAACCGTTAAATACTTACATCAAATAATAACGACTTTCTATAATCTTTTTCTCAACGGTTGGCTTAACGTTTAAGATGTTTCGTGAATTAGAGGAATTATGTGGGGATTATCAATAATGATGGTATATTTACTAATAAAATTTTATTTTTTAAAATAAAGCAGAGTACAAAAGGATTTGATATAAATTATCTGTAAATTAAACACAGAAAAGTTAATTTTTGGGGTCAACTTTTTTTCTTGTTTCTACTTGCCTGATTGCACTTATATCAAATCCACAAAAATATTAATATTGTCTAATCACTTTAAAGAGTCCTCGAACTAATTCCACATAAACTATACCATACACTTGAAGCAAAAACGAAAAACCTAACATAAACAATAAACACTACAAGATGCAAAAGCAAATGAGGTTATTAACTTCTCAAGGGGTAATTTTTGTCTTTTTCACAAGAGTTGTTGTATTCTATCATTGTTTCTGATTGGGAGGCCTCGTGTTGTAAAAATTTCCAAAATTGTCGTTACTATTTTGGTATTCATTTTGATGGTCATTATTATCGTTAACTAAATCGTTTTCTTGGAAATTATTGTATGTATCATCATCATTGTCAACTTGTTCTATAGTCAAATGCAGTTCATGCGGGTCATACGATTCAACAAAGACATACTCACCGTTTTTGTTTTCCTTTATTGCGTGTAATCAAATCCAAATAAAATCCGTAAGATGAATAAAGACAGACTTATGCAATTTTGACGGGAGAAAATAGGATATGTATTTAGTTTTCAGCGATTCTAAAAAGTCTTTCACCAGCGAAGTTTTGACAATATGAATAATAAGAAGCAATTTTCCGGTATTTTGCATCCTCAAGCAAAAAAAAATTGTAGTTAATTTGATAGATTATTTCGAGAATGAACGAAAAAGTGGAAATTCGTCAACCAGTGTGCAGGATACATCAACCATCATTATTTTCTCCGTATATATTTGTAATCTCACATTTTGGTAACCTCTGTGTCTTCTGATTTGATACATATGGTTAGTGACCTTTGAACCCGCATGATAAGAGCGCTTTTGACTATACATTGTATGCTTCTTCGGACACCCACCTTTTGACGTGACTGTGCTTTGAAGTAGTTATTATTTGGAGTTTGTCTAGTAGTAGTAGTCATTGGTGTAGGTCTAGGCAAATTATTTTGATTGAAATTGGGGTTTGGTTTCCGCACATTTTTGGGAGGACCAAAAACTTGTACATTAGTAAAATATCTTTGATTATTATTTTGTAGATGTTGTATATTATGAATTGGATCGCGAGGAAAATTATTTTTTCTACAATCACATTGAAAAGTAGGCTTTTTCGCTTGCCATTCACAACGAAAAGTTTTCGTTTCTTGAGGAGAGCTACTTTACGCTCGCCAAGCATAAAAAATGGCAAAACGCTCGTTGTCCATAACAACCGATACTACAATAGTTATTTATGTATTAAGAGCGAAAAGTGATACATTATTGCTTGAGACTAATGGTAAATACTCGAAAGCAATAATGTCACGTTTTTGCTCGTAATACATACAACATTTTTTCTGCAATCACTTAATTGTACCTAACTATTATAAACAAATCTAAACTAGAATTCATAAAAACTTTTAAAATCTCTCAGTTGAAATATGTCAATTCAAATATATTTCGAACTTATATCTGTCTCTGTCAATACAATTGTGTTTGTAGTATCGCAGTATCGGTTTTTATGGGCAACGAGCGTTTTGCCAGCGTAAAGTAACTATCCTCAAAAAACGTCAACGTATCGTTGTCAATGGCAAGCGAAAAAGTCGACTAATACTGCTAGATGGTTCGGTCTTTAAACGTATTATTGTTCTCTTCTTATTTCCTGATATTTTTATAGAAAGTTATACTTTGATCTGTGTCCAGTGGGTCTGGAAGCGATGTTGATATACTAATATTATATAACTTTTTCAAACATTTTCCTACCCCTTATTCTCGAAAAAATATAAAATAATACATTTTCCCTTCCACTTCCTTTGATTTTTAGCACTATTTAGTGTTTTTGAATCCTTCTCATAGCTCTTATTACAAATATAATCTAAATTTGTAGAAAAATCTCACTTAAAATTTTGACCATGCGCAGTTTGAGGTTTCGCGAGTGCCATTTATGCCCGTACTTATAAACAAGACTTGAGGATGAGCACGGGCTTGAGCATCAGTTTTTGACACATTTTACTTTATAAGTATTAGCATCTCGTGACAAAATAAATATGTATTAGAAGGGCTGCATATGTGATTCACGGAAAGAAAAAGATAGAAGTAGACAACCAAGAGTGCATCTTTTCTTCGCGCATTTCGACTTCGGCTTAGAAAGCTGTCAAGTTCAGGACGGCGTTTAGGAACAGTCAGGGACAGTATAGTTTGGTCACAGTAAACCTATACTGTGGTTTGGTTTAAACGGTTTTTACTTTTTGAATGACAGTTATCAAATAAGATGATCTTTATTCTGTTCCTATAACAAACATATCTCATATTGATGATTTATATTTATTGTTTTAGAATAAAATGTTAAATGTTACCAGTGATTTGAAATGAAACAAATTTTCAAAATCACATCTTTATTCAACATTCCGGCAAACACTTCTGCTAACTTTCACGTTAGCAACTAAACTTATATCATAAAACACATATTAATCATTATCCACCATAGCAAAGATCTAGGTACTTCACAAATCAATCCTTTTATGAATAAGGACATACTTTCCGATTCTGGAGGTTAGTGGAATATTTGTATGCCAAATTTCATGGGTAAGTCTATAGCTAAAACAAAAAATATTTATTGTAATAAAACAATGTAATATATTATGAGGTGAATACTAAATGCATCATAACAAAACTTTCTCATGGGGCGTAGTGCAATCAAAATGTTGACCTAGTTTAATTGTACCCAAAAACGCTGTAAATTTGGCACTACCCTTAACAATACTGACCTGTTTAAAATAGCTGTTATGGAAGGCTGCAAAATATCGTAACTGATGATGTGAGAAGGCAATACACCATTTGATGGATAATTATTTCTAAACCACTCATTCGGTTCATTATAAAATGAGTCTGCTTCGTCAGTATAGTTTTCTAGATGATTTATATTGGGAAGACACGTCAAAAAACGTGTGGTGACATTTTTGTGAATATGACTGAAAAGAAAAATGCATTTTATTTTATATGCGCAGCACTTATAAAATACAACTTGATTCATTTTACCTATAAAGGGGAGTTGAATGGCAAGGCATTAAAAATAATAAGTGGGTGTCTT
Source organism: Galerucella pusilla (assembly GCA_910591695.1). NCBI lineage: Eukaryota > Metazoa > Arthropoda > Insecta > Coleoptera > Chrysomelidae > Galerucella > Galerucella pusilla. Next base: position 82,021 of record CAJUYI010000848.1, read on the forward strand.
CTGGATTTTTTTCAGATACTTCCCTTAATGGTATCATAACATCAAGGGTACCACGCTGGTGAATCATTCCAAAGTACCATATTGGTACTAAATTTCCAATAAATATAACTATAGTTACCAACCATACTGATAAGCTGCATAAAAAGAATAATTTATTAGTTTATATTTTTAAAATATCAAACTATATCTTCTGTACGTTCCTTGTGGCATTACTTATTCTTTTTCCTCTCATTTTTGGGGGGGGGAATCAAACCACAATAATGTTTTTTTATTAGAACTTTAGTTCTTTACGTTAGGTAGGAGCTACCGGAGGTTGCGGCGAAAAAGATGTGACCGTTAAGCTGCATTTACATTCAATTCCAAGTCAAATTTGTTTTGAAATTGGCGTGTTTGTCATATGGGGGCAGCACAGTATCATTTACATTGGAAAAAATTCGAAGCTGACTTCAAAGTGCACTTCGAAGTGGGACAAACAGTTTGCTGATGGCAAATAAAAATTTAAGAAATGTCTAATTTTGAGGTTAAGCTGCAGGTCATCGGTCATGTCATGCCAAAATCACAGCAGAACTTCCAAGAAGCACTATTTTTTTATTAGTGTCCATTTCGTTTAATTACACAGGTAGGTAAATAACATACAAATTTTAATCACTGGACAAATATAAATCACGGACATAACCTATAAATTTCTTCAATGAAAATGATAAATTATCAAATGTCAAACTGGGCTTGGACTTCGAAGTGAATGTAAATGCAGCTTTACGTTGCTGCGTTTTGTGCTTATGAAGCAGCGATTCATAGGCTAGAGAAACATGTAATGCCGCCATATATCTATATCTCGGGTTTAAATTTTACACAAAGGTTGATAATATAATAGTATACTAATCGATTGTTGATAATCGATTAGGAGATATACCTTACAGTTACGCACGTCCGTTTTAAACTTAAAAAAATCCTGGAAAGATTTTAAATTAATCGATAAATTGAAGAAAAAATCCGAGGACAGAATTTTGTAACGAAATAATTCATCTACTACTCTACAACCATGGCCAGGTGGCCATGCTACAACTACAACTTAATGATAATCGATCAATAATAATCGATTATAGTTTGATTAATAATGATCGATCGTTGATCGATCAAAAATAATCGATTATTAATCGATTGGAAACAATCGACTTTTAATCGATTGGAAATATTCGAATATTTATTAATTGATTGTTGAAGAAAGATTGAAGATAATCGATTGTTGACGAAGGATTGATGATAATCGATTGAGGTTAATCGATTATTAATGAATTGTTGATAATCGACTATTTAATCTATTGTTGATAATGAAGTTTCATCCAGAGTAAAATAAATTATTTAATAATATAATTAATATAATAAATTTTATATCTATATAAAAATATTATTTATTGATTCAAAAAATTTGATTATTGCTTAAAAGGAACTAAAGTTCTTACCGTGTGTCCCGTGACAAGTTCTTCAATTTTTTTTATTTCGACGTTTCGGTAGCGTTCCAGCTACCGTTGTCACGATTAACTAGAAATGAAATAATTTTTGGTCCCTATCTGACACAAAAAACATTATTGCGGTTTGATTCCCCAAAAAATATGAGAAAAAAGAATATCAAACTATGTTTGGAAATGGGACTTGAAAATGTTATTAAAGTGGTATTGGTGAGTGCTGAATTTATTCCCACTTCTACAATTAATGATTATGCTTTATATTCAAATATTCCCTAACTGGACATTTCATTTTTTTTTGGCACTTTAAAAAATTTTAAGCTTACTTTGTAGATTTTCTACTCCAAGCAGATAAAAATCTCGATGTTATGTAAAATATCATTGGAAATAATGGTAATATAAATCTAAATTCTTTGTGTGGTAATAAGCTGAAAAATAAACAAGAAGTGATTAAAATCCACAAAATTTCCTATATACCTACCTATATATGAACACAGTAAACACAATAACTCTGAGCAAAACCAGCTCATTTGGGTGTACTTGTCTATTTTTTAATATTACCATAGTAGCTAAAATAAATGGTAGTAGAAATATACCAAGTACACTTGGAATTCCTGATGATAAGTACCAATGCCAAGGTTGTTCTCCATAAAATGAGCTCAAGTTTTGTAGTAAATTAAATTGTAGAAACTTGTAAGGTGCTATAAGGAGTGATCCATGACATACACTATCAAGCAGTATCGTCAAAGTCAATGTAATAATCCTAAAATAATTAATATTAGTTAATGCAATATCTTACATAAAACAATTTTTTATTTACCCTATTGGTATATATTTGGTAATAATAATATTAAATAATGATTTTTTTGATATTTTGAGATGGTATAACCCAATTGGAATCCAAATAATTGCACTGGTTGGTCTGATAAAAAATAAGAGAGCTACAATCCAAATAAATTGTGAAGATTCTTCTGTAAAATAAAACATATAGGAGTTTGTTTCAGTTCTTACTATTTTAAAACTTTCTGGTCACTAGCAAAAGAATAACAGCGGAAATCTTCCTATTGTATATTAATATAATTTAAATTGTATCAAAATTATATTAAACTAGTTCATACCTATTCCTTTTCCTGGCCATGGGAATTTAGTGAGCGCTATTGTTGTTAGAGAAGACTCGAGAGTATTTATAATAGTCCTTGAGCCAGTATAAAACCAAAACCATGAACTTCCCATTGAGAAAATTGCCCATTTCTTGGTCCCTGACCACTTATAAAAACATAAGTCAGAATAAGCACTTAATAATGCTTGCATTACTCGAGGACCATACACCTAAATTTCCACAATTTAGTAAAAAAAAAGAATAAAGAGTCACTTGATCAAATGAAGATAAGAAAGACTTACTAAAGTTTCAACAGTGTCCAGTCCAATGTGGTTCAAGAGTTTGTACAAGGAAGCTATAATCAAAGAAGGGATATAGTTTCGAATCCCTACTGTCCATTCCCAAGTTAGATATCCATATCCATATACTAATTTATGTGCCACTTCCAAAGTTTGCCAATATTCATCTGGCACATAAAATGTTTGAACCAAATACAGGGATGATAACCTTATACTCAAGAATATTAGAAATACTTCTATATTTTTCATTTTATTTTAAATTGATATTTATGAATGAAAACAACAGAGATAATAACTTTCATAGATACACAAAAATAATTAAAACATATTAATAATGGTTAACTTAATAAATGGCTCATTTTGTAGACTTCCTGATGATTATTTATATTTTCATTTTTTAGGTTATTTTTTTTGGGTTATTCGCGAAAATTTTTCCGATAGTGGGCGCTGCAGTTTATGTCAAAGCTGTCAGTGGAATGGGGAAAATAATGCTAACCCAGATAATCTGTGGCTAACCCCCATTTGTTTCAATACACGTACTGTAATGGCGATTTGGTTTGTTTTCCCCATTCCAGTTTTGCTCGTTTTCGCGAATTTTATTTGATGATCATATTCTCTTCTTTTTTCTGTTTAATATGCCGAGCTAGAGCAAGGGAGGACTTGTTCTATGATCAGAGTACACCTGGTGTAATGTGTGAATACTAAAGAGTCTCTCTCTACTGACCGATAATGTAAACCAAAATAAGCAGATTTCTTCGGTTATGTGTCAGTCTATGGTGCATAAAATACTTCAACCGTCTATGGTGTCACTATTCATCACTAGGTAGTCCAATTCTCAATTATATTTGCAGTATTAAAACTTATTCAACTATTTTTATTTAATTTAAATTAATAATTTATTTTGTTATTTTATAATAAGTCTATTCTTTCATAGGAATCTTCGATATTGAATGTTAAATGGGATGGCTTGTTCAGTTTTGAACTGACTAACGTAGTACTCTTAACACACCTTAGGTTTAAACAGTTTTTTAGAGTATTTTCAAATATGGCGTCTGTTAGTTTGACCGGCAAATTGGAAATTCCGGAAAATATGAATAAAGTAAGTCATAAAGTGTGCTTAATATTATCCATTTTTATTTTAAATATTTACAGAAAGATATTTCCGATGAACGTGCCTTACAGAATTGGAAAATTAACTTGAGAAAATTGTTTAGCACACAAAACCCCGAAATATTTATCGAAAGTACTGATAAATTTATGGAATCTAATTACACCATTGCTTCTTATAAAGCTTATTTAGACCAAATATCAGTGTTGAGGAAGTATTTTAAAACAATTATGGTAAGTCTCTTGAAGTAATTTATAATTAGGTGCACAGATTTTAATAGTAAAACACCTGTTGTCATGTCAATATAATATATAATTGATCTTTCTTTACAATGTATACCTTGTCTAGTGTTTCTAAAAACACTTATGAGTAGGTTGTTTATGATTATTTTAGGTGACAATATATTTATTAAAGTGAAATTAATGAGGAGCAGCTAGCTTCATTTAAAATGGTAATATTAGAAGGTTCCACAAAGTAAGGGTCTAAAAAGTAAACTCAACAATATTCCACACAAATTTCTTGATAAAATTGATTTTTTTTCTCCAAATTCTGTATTGTATATTAATGCACTGATAGTGATAGTATCAATTGTATGTTTTAGAATCTACTCACTGATGATACAATTAATATTTTTATATGCAATGTTACCAAGTGGATAATAGAAAAAATAATAGATGGGAATCATAGTACTTGGTGTGTAAAAAGGGAACTTTTAAAATGTGTTAATCCTATTTTACAAAGTAACAGGAGTAACATCTATTTTATAACAAAGATAGTTAAGGATATGCCACCAAATTATCTGTAAGTATATATATTATTTATATATCGATCAACAGTTAACTAAAACTCATTATTAAGTTTCTTGCGGATGATGATCTTATTTTAACTTGGATTGGATAACAAAAAGGACAGTATTTTGTCACAATGCACAGTTCTGGGCAGAAAACTTACCATACCCATTTAGAATACTTCTGATGTGTATAACAATATTTTTTGATTTCAGGTGTAAAATATTGGACAGCTTGAATTATTATGGAGATTTTGATTTACAAGCAACAATCTTGGAAGCTATTTTTGTTATATATGGCAAAACACGGATCATTGCTAGCTTAAAAGAACTAATGCCAGATTCAACTGAACTAAGTCAGAATATTGCTCAAATCAAAGAAAATAATTTCCATGAAGATTGCAGAGCTTTCTTGACTATAATTAATAAACAACAAAAAAATATATTTTCATTGCAATGTTTGAATATACAAATTAATAGCAGTGTATATGTAATTTCTGTGGTAAGTATTGTAGATATAGACTTGAATAAAGTAAGTCTAATTTCTATAACTTTTTTGTCACTTTTCCTTATCAGTGCTTCAAATTACATGTAGGTACCTACTCAATCACAATGTCAATGTTTTAATTTTAAACCAGCTTAGTGTGCCATCTCTTGTTTGGAATATAAACTATCCTTTTGGAAGTAAATTCAGTTTGTATGGTTCAATTTGAATTATTTTTGGGAGTAATAATAGGGGTGACCTTTTTGAGTGCTTAATCAATTTGACAATTGAAGTCTAAATAACCACAATTTGAAAATTATTATAAATTTTTAGGATGATGATAATGGTATATGGCTAGATTTTAATTTGCTCAAAAATTATTTGAGTTGGTATCAAAAGACTGATTCGGATCAGTCATGGGAATTGATTACATTATTTTCCTCAGAAGTGGATACTGCATTTTTGGGGTAAGATACAGAAAAACCAAATTAGTCTCAGACAAAAATATTCTTTTAATAATCTCTTAAATATATGCTGACAATCTCTTTTGTTTGTAGTACTTCTGAAGAAAACTGTTTGGTGATTACATTGAAATTAGCTGGACATTGTGTAACGTCAGTTTCAGAAAACCAGGACACAGTCAATAAAATAAAGTCTTTGGATTTAATCGTAGAAAGGTCTGTAGAAGGTGATGCATTGATTTCAAAAGTTCTACCCAAAATTTTGAGCAAAAAGTTTAAACAGTCTTCAAAAACTAATGGGAAAACGTTTAGTAAGTGTATATATATAAATCGTTTATTTATTTAGTCAAAAAAAACTAATTTTACATAGAAATTTACATGATAATACATTCACATTTAATATAAAAAATACATATTTTATTTATTATTACAAGTCATTCGGGGTGCAATGCTCAGGGACACTTAGCT
>CAJUYI010000849.1:0-14201 GCA_910591695.1 Galerucella pusilla
ATTGTCCATCCTGTCCTTCTCAGGAAGGTGGACAGGTCACTAGGAGATATCTCCTTTATATCGGCAGGTGTAGGCCAAGACTCACCAAACACACACTCTCTTATTGACGATAACTCCGGACACTCGCATAAGACATACCTGACAGTTTCATCTTCCTGTTCACACATCCTGCATAGAGGTGTGTCCACTAGCCCCATAGTATGGAGGTGCTTCCTTAGTTGACAGTTACCAGTCAGAAATCCTACTGTTAAACGTAGGTTTTTCCTGGTCATCGCCAAATACTTCTTCGGCGCCAGCTTCCCAGGGTCGCCCAGGGTGATCCTGGTAAGATTGCATCCTTTGATTCCATCCCATCTCTTGAGGGATTGAGCATGGGTGTAACGTTTGGCTAGTTCCGCAATTGTCGAAGTCGTTAGGCCGTAGGTGTCACTGGGTCCTAGAATTTTTAGTCCAGCGGCTTCCCTGGCTAAAGAATCAGCAATGCGATTTCCTTTACTCCTGTCGTGCCCTTTAACCCACCTCAGGATAATATTGTTATCTGCCGAGGCGTCAGCTAAATCTTGGTGGGACTCTAGTACTAGCCTCGATATAACACGTTGTCTGTTCAAGGCTAATAGGGCTTGTCTACTATCAGTGCAGATTATTATGTTTTTGCCAGAAATTCCTCTTCTGGTTAGTTCTTTTGTGGCAGATACCAGTCAGTTCTGTTTGAACCACGCTGGTATTGTTTCCCATTCCCCACTTAATCTTTAGATTTAGCACTAAGTCTAAAGATTAAGTGGGGAATGGAAAACAATACCAGCGTGGTTCAAACAGAACTGTAAACTCCTCATCCTGAGCCTTCTTGGCTGCCTGCAGCAGAGGTAGCGCAGTGAGCGCTTCCTGCCATAGGCTTAACCTCAATTGGCCCACTCCTACTTCGGGGTTTACACCAGTCGTGCGCAATCGTACCATGGCCATTAACGCAACCTCCTTGGCGAGGGGTTAGACCAGTAATTAGTTCCATTGCTGCGGTTGGTGTTGTTCTTATGGCTCCTGTTATCTTTAAACAAGCCATTCGCTGTATTTGATATAATTATTGGATGGCCGTTGCTTGTAGAACCTTTGGTCCCCATGCAATTGCTCCATACGTTAACATGGGTCTTATTATTGCAGTGTAGATCCAGGTGACCACACGGGGTGACAGACCCCATGTGCGTCCCACTGTCCTTCGACACTGCTTTTTGCTTTGCTGTGTAGATGAGAGTTCCATGTTAGTTTCCTGTCGAGGGTAATAACAAAGTATTTCACCTCTTCCGAAAAGTTTAGTTTGCTTTTGAAAATTTCGGGAGGTTTCAAACCCGATAAACTTCTTTTCCTGGTGAAAAGGACCATCTCAGTCTTTCTGGGATTGTTTTATCGGAACAAGAAGACAGAAAGGCACAAATATACAGGTTGTCCCATTAATAATTTTGAATGCGACATCACGTGACCAAAAACAACTGCCTCATTGGGTAACACAATAACAAGAAAAGATGCAAAATTTGCTCTAATTTACACCCCCAAAACTATAATTATCTACTACTGCCCAATTCTGATAAATTACTTGTCTCAATCGTCGTGGGACACCCTGTATAAGAGAAGGGGGAAGCGTCTCACTCGCTCTGAAACGCGTTCATAGTGCTCTCGCACTCGTACTCCCGGCTGATAATTTTTATGTTTAGGGGTTGTTCGGTAATTAAAATTAGTCTGAATAAAGAAATATAACTTGGTAATAGTTGCCTTGATAACATAGTTGAAAGTCAAACATAGGAAAGTAAATAAAGTTTATTTATTTTTTGTGGAGCTTTAAAGCGTCTGACAAAAGTTTTGGTCCCTGAAAATTGTCTGATACTTATGATACTAATTTAGAATATTATTCTACAAAGCATATTTAAAAATCAGACATACAAATTCAAGTAAAGTAACTCTTATTTTTAGTTACACTTCTCCCCTGATACCTGCCCAGGAGTGGAACTCGGTAAGTATTTCAACGATAGAGAATCGCTTCTTTTCGCTATTACTCCATAAACACATTCGTCTGTTTTCGCAGCTAGACGATTATAATCAAGAGCAAATAAAGAAAGGAAGAGAAGAGAGACCGGAGAAGGTCTTTCTATCTCAGAGAATTATCTTTCCATCTCCCTTTCTCTCGTGAACGTACGTATTGTTTATTCCTGCTGCAGGCATTGAAAAAATGAATGTAAACATTTTCAAATTTTATAGTAGTTTCAGGTTATATGCAGTTTTGTGTTTATTTATTTCCAAAGGTTAATACAAAAGGTTATGGAAATTTAATCTTTCATATATTATGTACAAAAAGTTATACCAAAAATTGAATTCTTGTTTAAAATTGATTTTATATTTCCAGTTAAGATCGAACAAATAAGAACCCCGAAAACACATGCAACACAATGGCCAGTGAGGTATTTTTGTATTCCTTTGCTCATCAACCATGTGATGAACAAGTTGGTCGAATAAAAAGAAACTAGATCCTTGTTTAATCGAAATAGTTCTATAAACCTCCTGTCGTGCAGGTTGAATGGGTCAGTACTGAGAACATATTCACTGAGTGAGTGAACATTGTTCCATCCAGGAACAGATAATGCGGCCAGATAATTGGAGAGAAATTCTCTGGTCCACCGATGGTTTCAAAACAAACCATTGCACTAGAGCTCGTATAAATGGACCTAGAGAAAGAATGGTATTCAGCCTTACACCAGAAGAGGATATACTAGAGAAAACATTGAAATATTCACTGACAGCCAGGCTCTGGTTAAAGCTGCTACTCCAACAACTAGGTGAAAAACTGTAAGGAATCGCTCAAGTGTTTCTAATATGGATGCCGGCACATGAGGGTATTGCAGGTAATGAAATTGCAGACAATTAGCTGAAGAAGGTTCTCCAGAAAAAGACTTCATTGGTCCGGAACCGTTTCATGTAACCACAAAGGATTAGATAACAGGGAAATGCTGACACAATTGCAACTCCATGCAAATATATACTGGATAAAGTAGACAAAAAAATCACATCCAGCCCGTTGAAACTGGGTAAGAGGCTTGGAATGTTGAGCACAACCCAAACGTATGAATGGAACTGTAACATTTCATATGAAGCACACAAAAGAGCTTAAACTGAGATGTTTGAAAAAGCGATATTTGTACGGTACGAATTACTCTCCATGTTACAAAGAATAATTATACTTAAACACTCCTCCTTAAATATATTATAAAAAATTATTAAGCAGGGCTCAGTCATAGAGCGGGAGGAGGTTCGAGTCAAGGATTTGGAGGATGGCATATATGAGTAATCAGAGTTAAGATGGAAGTATTTTTATCCGCACATGTGGCGTTCAGTGCACATCGAGACTCAAAGAAATCTTTGGACATAAGAAATTTGAATGCGGCGGAACTAGAAAATTTCAGTGTACTCTTTGTCAATATATGTGTATCAAAAAAGATATTTTAGAAGCACACCCAGTCGGGACTGGACGTACCGAAGACGTCCATTTTATGTCCAGTATTGGTGCGAACGTCCAAGGCCTATTATAAACGTTTTCAGGATGATCACTCATGGACATACCTGACACGTCCTGAAATAAATGTCCCAAAAACATTCAATACATGGACGTATTTGTTTGAATTTCTACTGCGAAGCAGATTAGAGAAGGCCCTGGAATTAAACGACCCTCTATCGATTAAACCATCTGGTTTCTGGAAAGGTGCCGTGAAACAGGTCTTTAATCTTGAAAAGCAGACACGTAACAAATGGGCTATGCTAGTAGCCTTCGATACTAACAATCCATTCAAATCCATTCAAAACATCATTGACAAGTACCCTCGCAAGTACCTCGAAGATAGGAAATTACAGATCGAAAAGGTAGAAATGGTAGAAGTCACAGCAGGAGTTGCATATGTTTCCATCCTTTGACTCATAGTATGGAATATATTTTACGGCGGTATGCTGCGATGTGCTTTTCCGAAAGACACCGGTTTGCTTTCGCAAACAAGGATGTAGTGAAATTATGGAGTGGACAGATACCCACGGCCTTAGTCTTCTCCAAAAAACCGTTTTCGGATGAGTGGTCTCAGGATCAACCTATCCAAGCATTTCTTCACAAACTACTTGCAATCAAGTGTCCAACGCTGATCTTCAAAGCCAATTAAAATTGTTTTGGGAAATAGATGAGGTCAATTCGAGACTCAAGTTGTATCCAGCGATGATCAACAAGCGGATCTTTTAGAAAACCACTTATTGTGAACTGTTAAGAAATACTATTGTGGCCACTATGTATGCTGATTTTATGCAAGGCTATACAGGGTGGATCACGACCAACGATAAGAAGGTTTATAGCAAGACGGTAAAAGTTTTAAAATGTTTATCACTTTAGTAGATCGTACATTCATATAGGCTACATTTCACAATTATTTGGAAATATACCATATACCAATATGTTCCAAAAAAGTGAGGCGTATAAAAGTTATATTTTTTCTTATGGGACGAAGGACAACCTTTATTTTATTGCATTTTCGGATTGCCCTCAAAAAGTGGAATACTCCGTAATTTTTTAAGGGAAACGTCAGACACTCGGTACCCGCCTATTCATTGGCGTAAATAAAACACCAATACCTTTAGCTAGGAAATAAACGTATTGAGTATTGAATTGTTTTTCACCACTTTATACTCAAGAACCCATAGCAGATCAAGAGCTGTTTGAAAGAGTTTGCTACGGGCCCCGCGCTTGCTTAATCCGTTACTGGAGATGTGGCATGTGGCATATACATTTTTTTGAATATAACCTCATTTGATGAGATCCATCCTGGTCAATTCTGGTGACCTAGCTGGCCAATTATTAGGACCGCCTCTGCCTATCCATTTATTTCTAAATATTCGATTGAGGTAGTTCCTGACAGCACGTGAAAAATGAGCAGGAGCTCCGTCCAATTATAACCACATATTCTTTCGGATGCTAAGTGGTAGGTTTTCGAGAAGGATCCAGAAGTCTTTTTTTCAAAAAACTCAAAAATTTTCTTCCATCCAGGTGTCCGTCAAAATAATACGGTCCGATAACATACTCGCCTACAATTTCTCAACACTCTTTCATAATCCTGTTGTGTCAACATAAAATCAATTTACCATACAATTTAAGAAAATTGTAAATTTTACAAGGATAATACCTAGATATAAGACAACCCTATTCCTTTCTATGCCATTCGAAAGAGGACTTTTTTAAGCATGGTGTATCATTGGCATACATGCTGTTCCATTTAAAATAAGCCTGATATTACACATTGAATAATCTAATAATGAACCTGAAAATTCTGAACACCCTGTAAAGAAATGTTCAGTACTTTATCGTCGAATACATTCAAAGAATGTTTAACTATTAAGATGTAAGAGAAAATTTGCTATAAATTGTTTTATCAATGAGTAATTAATTTTTTTCAAAATGTTCACATTTTAAAAAAAGTCACCATAACTCGGAACTACCTGTATTTAGGTATGGGGAACCATCATGGAGGAGTATTTTAATTTACAAGTGCAATCAGGAAATGCCATAAAATATGGGGTGTCCCATAAGGAAAAACATAACTTTGATAGGCTTCACTTTTTTGGAACATCCCGTATATTTCCAAATCATTTTAAAATGTAGCCTATATGAATGTACAATCTACTAAAGTGATAAACATTTTAAAACTTTTACCGTTTTGCTATAAGCCTCCATTCCGTTGGTCGTGATTCATCCTGTATCAATCTTAGTCCTAAAAACTGCGCATCTCGAACTTCCACATTTTTTACCCCATCGCGGAGCTTTTAACAGAAACGATCATAATACGAAACTGTGGATCGTATTCGATGAATTGGCATGAACTGACTCCGGTGTTTCGCTCAATGATTTGCAATTTATTGGTCATACCATTCCATTTTACTCAGGTTTAGTCAACACCAAGTTACTTTATGTGCGCCGTTATTATAAAGATGTTTCGATGAACAGACTACTATAGAAAATACTTTGGAGTGAGACCCAAGACTTTCAGGAATTAGAACTAAATACCGTCACTTATGGTATGACATCCTCGCATTGGCTGAGTGTTAGATGTTTGAAACAATTAGCGTTGGAAAAAGCAAAAGATTTCTATATGGACACCCTTATTACCGGGGGTAACAAAGGATAAGTAATTAAGCTTAGCGACGAAGTCACAACTATCCTTTTGTTGGGTTGTTTTCATCAATAGAAGTGGGCTGCTAATAATAAAAACTCGTTGATAATATGCAAGCTAAAACCCTCAAGCTTTCGTCAAGCTAGGGAAGTGTTGAGTATAATAATTTTGTTATCATGGAGAGTCAAATTCATACCCTACAAATATCACTTTTCAGACTTATTTCCAATTTTTTCTCTTTTGTGTGCTTAAATTTAAACGTAATAGTTTCATTTATACGTCATTATACATCAGCATCAAATAATCTTGATAACATTTACAATAAATGACAAAAAAAATACTTCAATACTTCTCCTTAATTATTTTGCCCTTCAGACTATCAAATATTTTTTTTTCAAGGGTTTAGTCAATATGTCGGCTAGTTGACTTGCACTATTAACATGTTTCATAATATATATTGTCTTGCCAATATGTTTTTTGTCCTTCAGATTTTTTCTTCATGTGTATTTCGTAACATTTTTATAGCCGATTGATTGCCAACGTACATAGGTATTGGCTTATCTTTATCGATAAAATCAAGTTCGTCACCGATTCGTCTTATCCTGCAAATGTCATCAATGGAAGATATGACGGCTGAACTTCAAAATTTCAATATCAGTGAACTTGTTAATTTCAATTCATTCATCAAATATAACATTGTCAGAACTAATGACATTATTTTATTTTGAAATGTAAATCCCGTAACATAAAAATCAATACATATATCTCTTTTTTTAGACTTTTCATTTTTGCTCTTCCGTGTTCTTCAGTTGAAACTTAACAATCACATCCAATCGTTCTACTACGTTAACTTGGCACGTTTTCTAAGCTACGATTTGCCATGGTTTTGCTAGTTGGCGTTTTGTGGTTTTGGTGAGTAAGGAATATAGATTGGCAATTGAATATTTGTATTATCACTGCTTGAGAAATAGAAAATGATTTGTAGCCCAGTCAATTTAGTCCACCTCGGAATGAAAGAAAATAAGCGATAAACTCCTATAAACCTTCATATTTTTTCATTCTAAAGGTTGTGTCAAAAGTCTAATAAAATCTCGTGTCCGAGTCTTAAGATCACTATAAAATATACCATACTTGAAATTTCCATTATGTCGTTAACATGTCTTATAATATAAAATTAAATTAGTGCTGAATACAAACCGCATTAAATCAACAGTTTCTTTTACCCATGGTTTCTTTTGACAAATTTTCAAATCAGTGTTGTACTTTACAATATTTTTTTGTTTGTACACCAATATAACACAGATATTTACTAAGTAGTTTTGATCATGATGTTATAAGCACATAGTTCGACTCTATCTTTTTGATATTGTGGGAAATTTGATAAAAAAAAGACTCAACTGCAAATGTTCAACAGACTTGTAAAATATTTCAAGTAGGTACCTATAATTTCATACATACTAAATTACAGCACAAACACAGACACACAGACTGATTATTTTAAATGGTACAGCATTACAATTTTGGAAACCGTAAAAGTTACAAGATAGGTTAATAGTATCAAAACATGTCTGAACTTTTACGGTTTCCAAAATTGATATTGTGGTACCATTTAAATTGATCAGCCTGTATCCATGAAAAACTGCAGGTAACGTTTTCCTTTTTGAATTCCATGTTTGTTTATTATTAACTAACACTTTTTTAATGAAATTGTACTGGTAGGTTTTCACAACAATTGAGTAATTCTAATTAGATAATATTAAAAAGCGAAATCTATTTTAAAAGCTCGATAACAAAAAGAAAAATATTGATATAATAATTGTTTTTTACAAATGGTAAAATTTGCAATAGTGTAATATTTCCAAAATATCTTAAAAGGCAGAGTTTAACCAAAGCATGATTAAACAATGGATTAAATTTTCAAGTTTTTGTTATACTGTGATAAAAGATGGCATATCTCTTTCTAAATACTTTGCTTTTTAATCTTCAAGTATCTTTGCCAAAAAGTTAGGCAATTTTGGTGGCTGAAAATATGAAAATAACAAAAATAGTGTAGTCTTCGATGATGGCAAAAAACTATTTTCATGCCAAAAAGTAATTGGTTAATCAATAAATTAGAATATTAGAATATTGTTAGAAAAGTGCAGTTAATATTATTATTCAACATTATGTTGGCAATAAAACTGACACCAAATGGATGCCAAATGTTCGAAAATTACATGCATTATCAATTTATAGCTTATAAATTTTAAGAAGTATAAAAACTAACAGCAACCGACAATAGGAGTGTTGTTTGTTGTTTCTTAAGAAGATAATGTTCTTGAAATTGCAAACTTACAGCTCTCAAGGAAATGAAGCGAGAATATAGATTGTAAATTCCGAAAAAACTTTGATTGAACTTCAATAAGAAGAAGAAGCTGACAGACATCGGGCTTCTGAGTTTAAAATTACAAATCATGAATTTATCTTCAGCTGAAGTATTCGGACTTGAAAAGCATATCTTTCATAAACAATGTCACAGTGTATGCAAACATGAGTTATTGTCTGATCTATCAGTCGAAATCTATACACAAATTGACCCAGATCGAACAAACAGCAATGTTAAAGAAAGTTATGAAGCACGCACCAAGAGGGCGTCGACCCAGCACTTTAATGGAACGCCTTTGATGTGATAATTAATTACAGTGAAGCAGTGCCGAGCGCGGTTAGTACTTGGATGAATGACCACTGTGAAAACACCCGTTGTAGAGCATTGACTTTTAACTACTAGGATGAGTAGCATATTATCACAGCTCGTAGGCATTATACCAATGAGCACGAGGTATAATGGAGATATACCGTCGTTCGGAGAAGACGTAGAACCGAGGTAGATAATTAAAATTTATAAATTAAGGGTGTCCCGGAACTTTATACAAAAAAACTCGGAGCAAGTAGATGATCTCATAATAATGCAATGCAATGTTTATACATAGTTTATAAACTATTACATACGAACATTATAAAATTTTAAAGATTGCATGTACATCCATGTGCTGTGTTTGACGGAGTAAATTGAATCATATCATGTTTTTTCCAACTGACATTTAGCTGTTCTGGAAACGTATCTAGTGCTATAAAGTAGTCAAACTCGAATTAGGGATGGCCACATCAATTTTATCACCTCTTCCAGAAGGTAGTTTTTGTACCATCCCAAGAACCATACAGCACTTGCACGTACTATATCTATCAGCCTACCATCCACAGAATTCCAGGGGAGGATTGCGGAAAATGGTTAAGAATCCGTTATTTTCTAATAAAGTATTTAGTAAGTGTACATGTTGTCTTTGTAAAAATTACAGATTGTTAACCACCGGGCACAATCCGAACGGCATTTCTGTGGGTAACGTAATTTAATTTACACCGTCAAACACGTATAATCACTAATATTTTATCAAGTTCCAACGTAATATAGTTTAGAAATCATGTATAAACATAAGTTTTTATTTCGAAACTTTAGTTCCTATTACGAAAATTTATAATTGGACTTTCAACATTATTTTGGCCTCATCTACTTGCTCTCGAATTTGGTTTTAAGTTGCTGGATATTCTAGTTAAGTTACATATCATGGTTTATTAAACTCTAAAAAGCACTTAGGGCGAGTTGTACAATAAACAGTTTTCTCTTAAACGTAGCTTAACGTTTATTTTTCGTTGTGCAATATCTGATTAACGCTAAGTATAGTTTTTAAAATGACATATTTTAACCGGACAAAATTGGAGAGTTAAAACTTGATCCGGTAAATGTAACCTTATAAAATTGTAATTTTTCAATTTTTTTGACATTGTCTACCGACCACGTATGGAAATGAATGCTTTCGGAGAGAATAGCATATTGGTGAGATATAGTGGATTTGGTGTGAGCCGTTACCCTTCAACTCCTCTAGGAAGCCCTAATACTCCTGCACAAAATCTATACAATGACTCTCAAATCAGAACCAGAAACCCCATAGAAACATGCTTTGGTGTTTTAAAAAGGAGATTCCCTGTTTTGGTACTGGACATAGAGGGCACAGAATTAATGACCATGGAATAGCCGACAACTTTTAATACATGATTATTTCCAAAATTTGTTGTAAGTTAACCATGTTTTTTAAAAAAAATGCAGATTCAGTTCCCTGCAGTTACAAGACATTTAATGTAATAAATAAAACTACCCATTGATAGCACTATTTATTTATCGATATCTGACTCACCCAAAGATATAATTAATATTTCTGCGTTAAGCACCAATCCACCAAAATCAAAAGTATTTTATCAATTTTGTTGCTAGGTTACTTTTCTCCTTTTCCTATCTAAGCGCGTCTAAAATGTTAATAATTTGACCTACTCCGCTACCAACCATAAGTCATAAGTCGATTAGTTAACGGCCTGCATTTATGACATTGTACAACGGATAAAAACGAGAGCCTAAACGGTTGTTAATTAAACTTAGATTAAGAGATCTTTTGTACAACGCCCTTAATGTTTTAAATAAAATTCGCCATAGTACTATCAACAGAATAACAAATCAAGTATCTACTGTTTAATGGCAATGTTTTCAACTGCCAGTTCAATGTGCGACAAATACAACAAAAACTACACTTAGCATGCTTTAAATAAAAAATATTATTCAACAATAAATTTAAATTACATTGATTATTTGATAATAAAATGATAAAAACTTATATTGGTTTGAGAAGCTATCAAAACACTACACAGAAAGCACGCTTAAATGATGAAGTATAGTAAGTTCACTAGAATTGAAGTTTATTCATGGTATAATTATAATTATTATATATGTATTGTCTCCTTTAATACACACAAAGTTAGAAACATATTTTTACCCAATATGGTACAATAGGTTTATACTGATTATTGTGATAGCTATAACATATAATATACTTATATAAAAACAAGATGCAGAAGAAAGTTGTTCAGTTGAAATTAAAAAGTGTATATACAGGCTGATTGGGACCGATGAATAAAGTTCGGTAAAATAGAATCAAAAGATTTAATTCAAGTTTTAGCTCTGTAAATCTAAAGCTAGCAAACAAAGGCTTGTACTACAGAAGTTTACATAATGAAGTGATAATATGATTTCCAATGTATATAAATGCTTTCTACTTTTTTCATTAGTTCCGAATTACACGGTATGTATAAGACATTTTATAGACATTAAAAACTACATTACACCAAGCAATATTGCTGGTTGTTTTCGAAATTGATAGATTTGTTGCGATATATTTACATAGACTTCTTCCGGTTTACCTACTATAAAAAGTAGAGTGGTTTCATAAGAAAATAGATGTTAAATGAAAATGAAAGTATTTAATCATTTAAAATGCGGTAAACAGTGCAAGAAAAACTGTAAATGCAAATTAAGAGGAAATTTCATCTGCTGATCATGTCCTAAAAAGGTTCCAGAGCTTCCCAGGTTTCCAGAGTTCTAAAAGTTCTCTGATTAAAACCCAATAAAATTCAAGTTCTATATAAAATTAACGATGAGGACTATGCTCAAAGAGTGTGAAAATTAGAGATTTGTACAGAACATATCCAAATGTTAGGATTATTCTGTCTAGTGAGACTGTAGTTGAAGTAAATGGACAAGTTCATAAACTAACCTATACGATTTGGAGATTATAAAATCCAAGAGACTTTCATCAACATGAAAGATATGCTCCCAAGGTTGATGAAAAATTGCATGGGTATTTTTATGAAGTAAATGGACAAGTTAATAAACATAACTATACGATTTGGAGATTATAAAATCCAAGAGAATTTCTTCAACATGAAAGAGATGCTCCCAAAGTTGATGAAAAATTGCATGGTTATATCTGTTTTGTAGTTTGTGGCAATGATTATACAGATGTGAAAGCTTTTCTTTTTCTTTTCCCTAGTTAGAACAGGATAGCATTTTAAACCAAAATGTACACATTTAACAAGACCAATTATTCCAGCATAGCAATAAAATATCTTCGACAAACAATTGGATTGGTATATGTGGGCGAATAGAAGGGGCTCAAACTTTTCCAGCCTAACCGTTTAATAATTTTTTATATGAGGATATGTGAAAGTTCAAGTACAACCCAATTCTGCAACTATTGACAAATTAAAAAATAACAAATGACAGAGAAAAAATCATATTCCCCCTGAAATATTAACAGCTAAATTATTTAATAACTTAATGGTTCGATTCCACAAATGTATAGACTAAGGGGACAGGAACATCGAACATTACATTTTTCCTATTGGCAAATCTAATATGAACTTTGATAAAACATGTTCTTGACTGTTTATTACTTATTACTTTTTGTTACTAACTAATAACATTGTATTCATGACAAATGCGACTTTATATCTGAATTATTACAGTATCCCAGTTTAAGTTCTCTAGCTTCGCTTCCTCTCTACATATTTTAAAATTCAAAGGAACGTTACAAAGAGATTATATTATGTCCTTTTTGGGATATTACATTTGGTGTTCTATTTGAAAAATGGAAACCAGGAGTAGGCTATTTATATAAATATCTCAACAAAGCTTAGCAGAACTTTTAAACCTAACTGTGAAAATCGGAATTCATTATCTAGAACTGATCGTAAGATGTGAGCTTTCAAAAACATCCAGAATATAATGACACTATTGTTTTTTGATTTTATATTTGGGTGCAATACTTTGTAAATATAGTAAAATGCCAGTTCAATAAATGAATATATACATTATACTTTGTTTAGTTCGAGAAAAGTGTTGGAATTTATTTTAAAATAGAGTTGAAGTCAGTCCGATTCAGTCTCGCTACCAACTCTTACACCTGGTATAACTACAATAATAGGTATATGATTAGAAGTAATGCCCTTCAATATTGGATATCGCGTGCATAGAACAGTACTATGGAAAGAAAGCTAAAAAATACGAAACAACTAAAACTACTTAGATAAATACAAAAACAGAAATGAATAAAAATGGTGGAGAAATTAGAAAAATTATACAAAAATAATAACCAACATATATTGTCTTTTTATGTATAGAATATATTTTTTGCATGAATAGAGTTCATGTTCCTTGTTATAGTCTACATGATATTTTATCTTAAATAGGGAAAAACATGGAAGCAGAAAGATATTACCTGAAATGAGATGGGCGATTCCGCAAAACGTCTACAGCAAGCAAAGCATACCATATTGAGAAATAGGAAAATAGTAAAACAGAAAAATAATTAATCGGATAGTTTGAAAATAATGAATAATAAAATAATGGATAAAGTCAACAAACCAAATTATTAAATATTTTTCAGCACTTAAATGTTGCAACTGTCAGCTATCAGTATATTTTTATAACTGTCTATATTTGGAGTCAAGTATGTATTCCGTAAATTACATATAAACACAGAAACACACCATATTTTTTATTTCTAGGTTATAGTAAACCTACTATACTTTCTATGGAAAAGTTAATAAGTGATAAATAATTTCTAAACACAGATTTTTATTTTATATTTATTTTGTGAACATACCTGCTGCTTTTTTTGGTTTATCTTATTCCTTTTTTGTACTTCTTCGCTACTTTTGTTAGTAGCATTTTGCGCAGCCAACTCTAACCTTCTTCTTTGTTCATTTTCTTGATCCGCTACCTGTAACGTGAATAAGTGACAAGCGATAATGATGAGGATAATATACATAACATCTCAATGGAAATTATCGACCACCAGATTTATGAAGGTGACACTTTTATGAGAAAATACAAAAATACGTGAAAAATTACATAAGATGAAACGTTTTTTTGCTCATGAGTACTCGTAACAGCTTTAATCCCTCCTTTCTAAGATTACTTTGTTTTAATGGAACACTCTGTTCCAAGATGTCTCAGTCTATAATTTAGTGAGTAATGAATATTTTTATTTGGAAATTGCGGAAAGCCAATTGGGCCTACAATAAGGTATACTTGAGATCTGTGACATCATACTAGCGCTGGCGTAACTACAGGGGGCGTAAATACAGGGGGGCCTGGGG
>CAJUYI010000849.1:24201-50449 GCA_910591695.1 Galerucella pusilla
TAGCCCGGGAAGTAGTTGTTTCTGCTTAGTTGAACGGTCAATGTCTTTTGAAAATATTTTTCAAAAACTTATAAAGCGTTAGAATAATTACTATTCTGCGATATCTATTGGTAGTGCGCTTTATTAGGCACGACAATATTACAGGAAACTGTAATAATAGTTTATTTCTGTTATTACTTGAAAATTTCAACATGATTTATTCAGTCATTTCAAACTCTTCCTCAAACAGCATGGGACAGTCGTTGGAATTTGTGGCCTTTGCTAAGTGTATTGCTTTGTTATCCTTGTTTTGGAATGATGGAATTGATTTCGATGTTATTGTCAGTACATTGGTGTGTTCGTTTAGCCTGTTAATTGATTAAAAGCTATCATGCATAAAATTGGTATTTTTATATTGAGGCTTCAGTTGATGTCAAAGAAAATTGATATTTTAAGCATTCCTGAGAGGGTGTTTCATTAATAATTGTTAATATTTTTAGCATTTGGATTGCAATACAAATACTTACTGGAGTTACTAAATGTATATTATCAAAGAAATTTCCTATATAACTCATAATAGATAATTTTGCTGAAATCCGTTCCACTTTTGTAAGCTGTAGTAAGAATTTATCTTCCTCAGTTAACAAACTAATATTCTTTTTTTCGAGTTGATATTCTCTATATGCTTTAGTTTCTTGCTCCGTTGGCACCATTCTTTGGAGGAGTTCGACATTTTCTAAAGACAATTGTTTCAAGTCCAATATATTGATACCATTGATTACTTTTTCGGGTGTCATTTCAAGTTTTCGCCTAGATATTGCTGTGAAATAAAAAAAAATTAATAAGAGCTGTTATCTTACCTCTCATAACATGGTATAAATTGATTTGTAGAAAAAGTTTAGTGCAATTTATACTAATTACCGATTTGATAACCTCATGTTTTAGAATGTTTTCAAACAATTAGATTTCAACAACAGATAGAGTGATTCAAGAGAAAGATCTATATGTAGCGACCCGCCCCGGCTTCGCATATATAGACAGCTGGACCGATTTTGATGAAATTTTGTTCACAATTCACAATTAGTCACGGTAGGTGGCGCTGCAAACAGGTTCATAATAAACAACTCCTAAGCGGATGGGCTAATTTGATGACATTTAGCATTTAGCAAGTTTTTTTGGATACGGTCATTTCAACACATGGGTAAAACATTTGTTTGTCCGAAAAATTGTAAGAAAATTCAGGTCGAATTTAAGTCGAATTTAAGTCGAATACAATATATTCCTTTTATCGAAAAATTGATAATACCATTTGATTTTTCCATTCAAAATAAGTAACAATGTGATTTATTTTGATCAATTAAAAATTTATATAGTAGGGTAAGACAAGACAGGGCAATAATGCGATTTTACTTGAGATAACATTTGACTTACCTATATTTCTCAATCTAGTATGTTCCAATAACGTGACCTGCTCCGGTTTTTTGCCTCTTTTACTGGGGAATGTTTGTAGTCCGTCAGTTTCAGTTCTACCATTGGACATAATATTGGCATTTCCAATTTTGAACCTTGATAAAAATAAACACAATAGGATGTTCAGGTAAAAATAGATTCTTGTTAACACATAACAGATAGTTAATTCTAAAGGAGCAAATTAGATCACGACATATTTTATAAAATTTAACAGTGTTGTTTTGTTTTTATAAACAATCAAAAATTCGAATTTTTAAAGTTTGCCTATAAAATTCTGACATCGCTAGTATAAATTGAAGTTAGCTACAAATAATAACGTGGAACAAAATAATCATAAGATAGTGTAGTAGCCAAAATTGAAACAAAAGAATTTTATGATGGTGTGATAGCAAAATACTTGCATTATCGCATTTCCTTGCGGCTTCACTTTGGTTTGTATTGTATTCGTGATTAGTTCGGGTTTATGTTCGTGTTATTTTCCCTAATTATCTTGTAAACAAAAATAAGTTGTTTAAGTATCACAGTTCCAAACGCATTTTTTATTCTTTCACCTGTGTTCAGCGCACTAGTGAATTTTTTATTTGGTGTTCTCCATGCTCTAGTATAATATTGTATAAAACACGATCTAAATACTAATAATATTATAATTTATAAAATTCTCTCAATAACACACAAATAAAACAAAATAATCAATCAAATTTAACAAATAAACCACAGTGATAGAATTCAAAATTAGGCCAAGTTATTTTTTTTCTCCAGATCCAGATGAAACATGGAACGCATAGAACAAACTAAAAATATCGACAATTTCACATTCACACTTGTGACGTATAGACATTATATGTGGCATAAATACAGTACATTTTTTTCTTATTTTAGCCTTTAATTTGACAAAATAGTTATTAACGTAACTAGTTATGAAAAGTGCGATATCGTTCAACAAGCGTAATATTTGTCAAAACGAGCGCCAGCGAGTTTTGCAAATTACGCGAGTTGAGCAATGTCGCTCTCTTCATAACGTCTTTACGTATATATACAACGTTTTATCTAATTCCGCGCTTCAATAATACTTAATAAAATCTCCAATTACAATGGTAACATTAAAGTAGATTCAAATGGTGTTAGAAGTACTGTTACTATGAAGTATTCACCCAGAAAATTGACTTACTTCAAATAACTGTGTCCTTAATAATGTTGTTTCCAATGTTTATAAATCTTAAGATACCTACTATTGAATTAAAATAATGGGTTAATGTCAGTTTAAATAATGAAATGATTGTCAGTTTTGACATTACCTAATTAATATATTATTCTTTAAAACTCAAACAGTTACGTAAAGTTTTTTATCTGCAGTCGTCCCGAAAATAGAACTTTCGGTATGATTTATTAAATCGAAAAGGAAACTTTACACAAATCGTACCGAATGTAGTTATTTTCGGAATGTTTTGTTTTACTTTCGGGACGATTTCTTTACTTTCGGGACGATTTTTTACTTTCGAAATAATTTTCAATAAGTATCTTTGTAGGCGGCCTTAGCAATGACATTTATGGAATTTTTATATGACATCGCTTGTCAAAATAAATTTGTTGATAGTTCAACTGTATTTTCAATTTTCCGATCCAGAAATGGAAATAGACAACGAAAGTGACGAGGAAATAATTATTCCACATGAAATCAGTGAAGCTGCTAACTGTTATAATTGTACAATAATTAATGTACATAAGTAATATTTATAGTATCTATACCTATTATTCTTCAATATTTTATCTATTAACGGCTGTAGAAAAAATGTTGACAGGTATTTACTTTGTTGTTTACGGTCAATTATTATTTATGAAAAGTTAATATTAATCTTATTGTTTTATTTTTATGAATAATACAAAAATATGCATGAATACACGGAAAAACATCAGTATTTTGGAAGTTCTCAAGTATTTTCAGTTAGAAAAAGAAGCTGGTAATTATTAATTACATAGCCTTTTCGAATTGGGCTAAATACAATCCTGATGATCTTATTTATCAAATTTAAGGTTAGCTATATGTCAAAATAGCAAATGAAGTAAACGACATGCCGAAAACCCGGATATACGTCACAATCGATGGCGCACACCAAGAAGGGTATTATTTTAACTATATTATTAAATAACATTAAATTTGAACACATTTAAAAAACTAAGCTGATATGAACAGAAACAATACACTTTTAGTAAGTAAATATAATTGGGATTCTCGAGTAAAGTAAAGATTATATCGATTATGAACATAGTGCAAACTTTGAGTCCCATACTATTAAAACAGGAAAGAAAATAAATGTGTCGCTTATTTTGCCGCAAGTTATAGTTGGAAGATTCCTCTTTATTGGAAAGATCATCATTCCTCAATCTGCAAAATCGGCTAACAATAAATGAAAGCCTTCAAAATTATTTGTGTCTTAATTTTCCGTGCAAATTGGTACGTCTTCAAGTCATTATACTATGAAATTCACTTTTAATGGAATATGTTATAATGTAGATCCACCACAAAAAGCTTGTACAATATGTAAAAGAAAAGAACTGGAGAACATACACCATATATTATTTGATTGTCCCATATACAATGATATGAAAGGAGAGAATATGTTCTAACTATCTGGGGTCTGAACATTTGTTCTGTTTAATTAATATTCTTAAATTAGTTGGTTCTCTGTGAATAAGCAAGGTGGATTGCTATCAAATTATCTAAATTATATCTAATATAGGTGTGCTATTTCTTGTTGTGAAGTATTACATTTTTCTATACATAATAAATATTGAATTGAATTGACTTTAAAAAACTATGCTGTGGAATAATCTGTAACATAGCAACTACTTTCACAATATGAAACTTCATGTTGGCTACAATATCCCTAGTTTTGATTTTTTGAAAAAGTTATATAGATAAATATCAGATAAGCAGTTTTGGATTGCGGTAGGTATAGTCATTAGACTCATTTAGTTCAATTAACAATATTTATAAAAAAAACCACTTTTAATTTTTGGCAGCTCCTTACCTTTCTTCAAAATCATTAAAATCAATACATCCATGTAACTTATCATCATCAAGCTCATTAAATATGGTGCCTCTAACTTGATTAGGTTTTAAAGCTATCCAATTGACAGTTGGTAATTTGTACTTAGTTTGAACTTTTCTCTTGATCGTCATTGCTCCATCCGGCGCTTGCATAAAACCAGCTGGAGGTGGAGGAATGTTACCACTGGATGGTTTAAGTGGCGGTGGTGGAGGACAAGGTGGTGGAGGAGGAGCAGCAGCTGCAACGACTGGTGGGCAAGGTGGCGGAGTGGGAATGCTGGGAATATCTTGCACTGTTTGTTTAGGTATATCCGAAATACCTGACACTGTAAAAAAGGTTAAAGTTATATTTTAAATATAGTTGAAAGAAGCTCTTCACTCTTCACTTATGAAGATTTGAAAAATATACACCAGATGCAACACTAGTGGAAGGTACATAGGTTTCAATTTTCCATTTGACAACAGTAAATGTACCACATAAAAATGAAATTAACAAAAAATATTTGGAATTTTAAGTGACGGCTTGCATGTCGTAGCTTACCTGTTTCAGGTAATGAAAGTAAACATAAATTTAAATAAGAACTAGGTAAACTCGATGTGAGACTTAAAAGAAAAACAAGACTGTAGCAACTATAACACATATCTAAAAGAAAACCTAGCACACATCATCCAGAGGAAAGGAAGTATTCGACACCATCTTGACCTGGAATTCATTTAGGGATTTGATCGTGGTAATAAATGATGTATTTGAGCCGATTTGTCGTCTCTAAGAACATCAAAGCAGTAGAGATACACCCTGTTGAAACAACATCTGTCAGAGTTAAAATCTCAAGCCCGGGACCTCTTTTATAGAGCAAAGAAACTCAGCTGGAACTAACAAAGACACACTGAGATGAGAAACACTTACTACAAGGAAATTATAAAAGCTGAAAAATAGTTTAAGGAAATTAGAAAAGCTAAAAAATAGTTTCCGGAAATGCTGTGAAAACATAAACACTACACCACGATACACTTACTCACGGTATGCTGATTTCTACTCCAAATTGCATCCGAGCCGCGCAGTTACGTCACGTGGGAACCAGAAATGTACACCCACCTCTCACCAGTCTTTCGATTCATTGTGTTTTCATGCAATACAAGGTGTTGTTAGCTTTAATTTCAATTTTTCTTGAGTTGATTCGTTTATTTGGAATTTTATTACCCATTAATTTACTGTTATTAGTGTTATTTAATACTGTTTTATAATATAAGGCTATTTTTGTTTTGAAAGATTAAGGGAAATTGATAGGAAAATCAGTTTTCAAAACTGCCGGAAAAAATGGGACAAGAATATGTCCAAATTAACAAATTTCAATAAATGATTATAAATATAAGCTTTTTCTACTCCTATACTATAAATTATTAATTAAATGCCAATTTTCAGTTTCATAATGATACTCATTATAACACTGGTTTTCATTATGAAACTGA
Organism: Galerucella pusilla; assembly: GCA_910591695.1. Lineage (NCBI taxonomy): Eukaryota > Metazoa > Arthropoda > Insecta > Coleoptera > Chrysomelidae > Galerucella > Galerucella pusilla. Next base: position 30,170 of record CAJUYI010000849.1, read on the forward strand.
AAAATTGACCAATAGAAATCTAGATTTTTAAATAACCAAGTAGGCAGACCCAGTTTTTTCTGTAGAATGTCGAGAAAAGACCAAAATAAATGTCGAGCACCAGACCCAAAATACTTAAAGACCACGGTAAATACATATTTAAACTTATTAATTTTTGTTTACATACAAAAAAAAGATAACAAAGTTACTGATAATAAAGTAATATTTCATATTATATCTGAAAAACCATGTCGCATTTAAATAATCATTCATAAAGTGGAAATATGCATATAAATTAAACACAAACAGATTATTTCTCAAATATTTAGCATTGTACATCACCGATTGAGATTACCACATGACGTCACACGCTGTCGGCTACAGGCGCAGGAACATACCGTGAGTAAGTGTATCGTGCACTACACCAGTAGTGGCAAGGCTTTATTCAGTCATGGCGAAAAATAGGGTCAACACAGATATGATATTGAGAAAGCCAGTCGAGACATACACCGAAAATGATTTCGACTCATGCATGTATAGTCCCGGAAGTACCCAAATAGAAGGGTAAATTCTCTAGAGACATATGTGAACTAAAATTTATACTACCAAATAGGAGATTAAGTTCTTTGAATTCATATAATAAATTAAGAGAGAACATATTTCTGAATTCCAGTTTGTTAATTCATAAAAATACATTTTGTCAAGTTTATCTGAAGCTACGAGGCATCGGTAAGAGGCGAGGAAACATGGAGCATATCTGTCATAAACGTACCAATGGCACTCGGTACCTATTTTATCAAGTAAGACTGAAAATACAAAGGTCACTAACAATACCAACGCCACTGGATAAATCAATATTAGTCAATTTACGAAGGGAAGAACACACGCGCGCGCGTCAGTCAGCTGGTTAGGCCTTTCGATAAAAATCACCAATTATGTAGTTCGGAGGGTGTGATAATTGTGGTTTTCGCACAACGCTGCCAGAGCTTGAAGAAGCCCATAACAAATTTGGAAAAGTGTTCATCTCATAATCATAAATTGAAAAAATAATGTTAATAGACAAAATCCAACAAGCACATGAAAGAATTAACGTTTTATCATATTGTTAATAATAAAAAGTCCATTTTCTAATTATTATCACTAGATACTTAGCACTTCAGCTTTTTTATAGTTACACTTGGCAATATCGGATGTTTTCGACTGCATTCCTTTCACGGCTTCAGATAAACTTGCCAAAGATAGATAATAAACTAACAACAAGGATTATTTCGTCATTGGCTTTGTTCCTGGATTCGATTAACGGTTGAATTTGTTAATGTCGTGGTCTTTATACAAAATTTTATATATCGAAGTATTATTTGTGAATGTTGAACATTTTGACTAGTGATCCGATTTTAATAATGGCAGATAGTGCACCAACAACTGAAACCGATTATTCCATTAGTCTGGCTGAGACTACTAGACCAAGCCAACTACAAGAAGTTACTCTAGAACATGATGGGACGTTTTCCAATACGATGGGTCTTCGGTCTCCCAGCGGACCCATGCGTGGACGTTCCGTCAAAGAATTCGAAGAACAACTTACCAACCTCAAAAAAAATAACAACAAGGAGTGATACTTACTTGAAGAACCCCTGGGTATACTACTGATATTTTCTAATTCTGCCATCTTTGATTCAAACATTGACTGTCTATTTTTTGATTCTTGTTCATGGTGCTGGACTACTCTTCTAAGGGTAGAAACTTCTTCATCGGCTTGTTTCTTAACTTCAACTAATTCGTCCCTTTCCTGTCTTACTTGTATTAATTCTGTTTCTAGACTAGCAATATTCTCTAAAGCTCTATGTTCAGTATCCTGAAGCCTTTCATGTAACTGGAAAAATAATAACGTCCAATTTTGAAGACGCATGTAACAATTTATTGGAGAAAATGAATCAAGACTCATTTTTAACATGTTACTTTTGAATTATTGATATGTAAACACTATCCTTGAGAGTTCAAGTACTCTATAAGTCATTACAGTTTATATATAGGTTTTCGGATGTTCAAGATGATCAAATATCTAAATTTGTTGACTTAATGCTGTTTTCCCTCTTTAAAGTTGTTGCTGTACTTCCTCTTCAAAGTTAACCTCGCATTCAAACATGTTCCAGATTATTTGCATAATATGGTAAGTTGTGGCAAATCCAAAAACTAGCTAGAGCAGTCACTGACAATTGAAGAAAGCCACAGTTCTAAATGAATGAAATTCCAAAGATACTACTTCAAGATTCATAATTGTAGTATGCAAGGCGACTCTAGCTATATTGAAATAGTTGAGTTTATTCATATTTTATTGACTTGCAGCTATTTGTAAGTAGCTGTAATATCAGTACCTATTTGATTTAAATTTATAGTATTTTTGATTCAAAATAAATCAATATTTATAGGGAAACCTCCAATTACCAATTCAAATTAGCAAAAAAGAACTTCCATTGTGATTTTTGGTTTTGTATCGTTTATGTGATATTTAATCTTTATTGAATTCACGAAAATGAAGCTAAGAATGCTGGGAATTATCATGTCAGTATATATGAAAAAACTAGTGACTGGTGACTAACGGATCACGGGAAAAGGCGTTTTCTTTTTTTTATTTACAATGGAATTAAATTTGCGTTCAATTTGTATGAGAAACCATATCCCTCTCCATTCACTTTTATAATCGATATTCAGAGTACTTCAAACATAAATCCTTACCTGAGCTACTTCGTCTTCTAATTCGGTAACTTTTTCTAGAGCAGCCGTCTTGGTTTCGCTATCTTCCATTAGAGCCGCTACATCAAAAACGTTATCTAAGTATGCGGAAATTTGAACATGTAAATCTTCACTTTCCGTAAATCTCAATTTTTCTAGATAGTTATCGAGTCCTAGCGCTGTAAATTCATATTGAAGATGTACCCTGAAATTCATATCTTCGACTGAATGTACTATAATATTTACAAATTGCATACACGCCACCTAAAAAGCGAGATGACAATGAAACAAAAACAACAGAACAATGACGTAACTGAAACATTTGACAACAAAAATTTCAAATTAAACGTTTCAAATTTTGATTAATATTTAGAAAAAAGTTCCTTGTAGAGTTTGTTCAACCATCCTTTGCCGTTACGTCATACATTGTCCAGCTTGCTCTCTCATTCATGAAATGGATGAGACTGAATTATGGCGTCATTAACGTATTTCTTATCTAAGGTCGACATACATTTTATCTATTACTTTTGACAGTTCAGTTGTCATATTTTGAAAACTATTATTAACATATGTCATTGATTATAATTTTGAGGTTAAGTGTAAAAGAATATTCAACTGATATAAGACATACGTAAAACAGCAGAATACGTCACCGATTATGACGTAACGGCAAAGGATGGTTGAACAAACTCTAGCACTATTCTTTAAAAAAATTATTTGTTTGTGGAATTATTCCCTAGCCACCATAGTTACTTAGGGTTCACTTTTCATGGCGTTGTTCTACTCAAATCTAACAGCTGAAATTGATATTCTTAGGTGTCTTGTTTAATTCATAATCCCATGTAGGTTTTAATGTGGTACTTGTAGCAAGTTTATTAAACTCTATGTTTAAAATATGGATAACTTCCGCTAACATTCAAATATAACTATCTAGCACAGGAAACTGCTCTCTACTTGATACAGTTTTTAAACGTTTTTACCTTTCTGTATCTACACAATGAGTTTAACCTACCTAAGTACCACTTGTGTTGAGTATTATTTTTACATCAAAATGATGCATCCATCATGGTTTTCAGTTTTCTTTGCATTTCAATTTTATTCATAACAATGAGAGTTTGGAAAGAATAAAGGTTAATTGATTCCCAGTCCACAAACTAAGCTAATGATAACACTGCTATAGTAGAGGATATCATTTAGGATCAAAGCACAATATTGTTCTTGTTGGTGCGTATTGTCGTTGATATCGACAATTTTATAAAAACAACTGTGGTTGCATTATTTTATTTTACATTATACAATATGTCCCCCTAAGTTGGAATCATATGGAAAACTTTTTTATTATTAATTTTACGAAAAAAAGTTATTTCTTATAAAAAGTTCTGCATTATCTAAAACATATAATACAGTCATCAAATATCAATTTTTTCAGTGGTATACGAGGTTTGTCAAAAAATATGAGTTTTACTCAAGAGTAAAGTACCCTTAAATTTGACAATATCGAAAAATGTTACTGAAAAAGTTGGATATGTCGAAGCATTAGTATAAGTAAAAAATTAAATTTGTTTGTTTCCAACATTGATATGATGTTAATTTTATAACTTGGTGTTTGAATGTATTTTATTACTTGCAAAATAAATGAATATGCACTTATTCCGCGTTTTAAATGCACAGTTATTACAAAACATGAGAAACCCAAAAGATTATAATGTGTTCCGTAATCACAACAGATAAATGTTCATTCAAAAAAGAAACTTTAGTAAAAAATAAAATAATCTAATAAGTTTCGATTTAAATGAGTGTAATTACATATTTAATCGTAGTTTTTAATTTTGATCCAACTTAGGGAGACATATTGTATATTCTCCTTTATCTTGGTGTTTTTTTTCTGTGTGTTTTCAACTTTTCCTTCACTATTTATTTTCATTTTCCGCTTTTCCATGTACACGCGTTGGTACTCTTTTTTAAACAAATTAAAAATAGAGTATCATTACACAGTTTCCTGTAATATTGTAGAATTTAATAAAGCGCGTTACCAATATTTTAACGCTTTGAGTTTAAAAAAATATTTTACTGTTCAAGTAAGAAGCAACAACTAGTTTTCGGACTAAAGGCGCAACAGCTATTGAATTACACTTCCAAAGTCAAACGGGGTTAATATACCTATAAGATATAACCAACCATTCTGTTCTACAATTGAAAGGGAAAAATAACTTGCATACCGGCTTCAGCGTATTTATGCTTCATCAGTACAAGGCATATTTTCTCCATCCGAGAGCTCCAAGAGCTTAGTCCCGGACTAAAGTGGACATTAAAATCTCAATCAATGAATGTCTTCCAATAACGGAAATGTGAAAGTTTTGACAATAATGACATCTTTATCACCAATTGCAAACCAAAAATTCGAAAAATCTGACAAGCCGTTCCGTTCCGAACCACCTTTTTTTATGACGTTTCGTCAGGTTGATACTTTACTTTTTCGAATTGTTAAAAAAGCTTTGTTTTAATCAATCATTAAAATCTTTAAAATAAAAATAATACCGTATTGTATCCTATACTCAATTAAAAGACTTTATATACAAACATTGGTCCTTCGTTAGCCGGATAATACAGTGATTTGTGATTTGTGGAAACTGCCACGCCAAAAACTTACGAAACTTTTTTCGTAAGGTAAGTGCGGTATCCCTTATCCTTATTTATACCTACCCAATCCTATTTCATTCTGAATCAACTAATGTTAAAGCTCTCTTAATTCTATTTAACATGTCTGATGTAACTGAAAATATCACTACCTTAAAAAATATCAGAAAATCACTTAGAGCTGACCTAACTCGTTTCAAAACATTGGTTAATACTAAAATACATAATAATGATAATCCTGATTTGATAAATCAGACAGGTGATGATTTAATTCCAGACGAAGAAGAACGTACAAGTTTTGAGGATACATTTTATAGTTTTACCAGTGGAGCTCAACAAATTTTATTGAGACATAAATCTCCAGGTAATACTAATGCAAACTTTTCATCACCACAAAACTATCAATATTGTAATGTTTTTCTTATTTATTTGATCTGTTTTTACCGTGGGATAAAATTATACGCTCACTATGGCTAATTACTATTGATTTATTGAAGAAACACTTACACACTATAATAAAGTTAATTTATATACACACTACTTAATGTCTAATTTATTTACACTTGGCATAATAATTGTCCTAATTTATCTTCAACACTATTTATATTCACTATCTGTTCACTCACTGTATACTTAAACTGTTTACCGATTCACTGTATAATGAACCGACTCACTCGAAAACCCGCGTATATAAAGTACTCCGCAACTCTAGAACTATCCTGAATTCACCACCTTTTACTACTATTCGTCTCGAACATTACCTGTTAAAGAGCCTTTCTAGAAAGGAAGAAAAATTCATAGTTTGCGACAGGACCGGCTTATGAATCAGTAAGTTCGTAACAATACTAAACTTCCTGACATAAATCTTTCGTCTTTTAATGGACAACATCAAAACTGGCTGTTTTTTAAACTTTTATATATGTTGTAAACATCCTTACATGCCTTAAAGCACAAAAACTAAACTATTTACGTGTTTCACTGAAGGGAAAGGCATTTAAACTTATTGAGTCTCTTGAAATTTCTGATGCAAACTATCAAATTGCTTGGGATCGCTTACTTGAGAAATAGGTACGAAAATATTGAGAAACTTGTCAATAGTCAAATAAAATCACTTTTCAATTTGCCAGCTATTGTCAGGGAATCATATACCACACTTTCTCAATTAGGTACATGACGAAAGCACTACAATACTTGAATCATTAAATGCTCTAGGTGAACCTGTCCAACATTGGGACACCCTCTTAGTATATTTGCTCAATAATAAACTCAATTTCGCAGCTCGTAAGGATTGGGAATTTAAACGCGCAAAACGAACAAGTCCGAAATTGGACGGTTTCCTAGAATTTTTACGTGAGAGATGTGATATTTTTTAGTCTCTCGAGGAAAATAAACACACATTAGATAAAGTGCAGTCGACTATTCAAACTAAATCTAAACCTATTCCTATTATAAAAACTTTAGCTTTTACCTTTACCCCAAAGTGTACATTTTGGGAAAAGGATAATATATATAACTGTTCTAATTCTAAATACTTAGAATTAGATATTAAATCTCATTTTGATAAAGCCAAACGTAGGCAATTATGTATCAACTGTTTACGTAAAAATCATTTTACAAAAGACTGCAAGGCTAGTAAGTGTCGTATATGCTCCATATCACATAATTCGCGAAAACGAGCAAAATTGGAATGGGGAAAACAAACCAAATCGCCATTACAGTACGTATATTGAAACAAATGGGGGTTAGCATTGTTTTCCCCATTCCACTGACAGCTTTGACATAAACTGCAGCGCCAACTATAGGAACATTTTTCACGAATACTCTACTCCACGTTGTTAGTGGTAATCAAAATCTAACGAAATCTGTTCCTGACTCTCAGAACCCGACAGTCTATTAGTCTAACGCTGCCGTACATGCTAGTAGCGATAGAAGCTTTGATATTTGATGCACATACATTCGATGAGCGAAATGTCAACTGCTGTTGAAAAGGTGTTTGACAGAAATGGGGAGGCACATTTTTGTCGGATATTGTTGGATAGCGGATCCCAACGCAATTTGATTATATTCGATCTTTGTAAAAGACTCAAGATAAGACCGGAAAAAATATAAACTTCCATTTCAGGAATAAATCAAGTTTCCTCAAATATAAACTCTAATACACAGGCTTAAATACAATCTCGTATCAATGCCTTCTCTTCAAATATAAACTGTTCGGCAATCGAAAATATTACAGGTAATGTGCCATGTAAGTCTTTTGACAAAGCTCAATTGAACATTCCAAACAATATGATTCTTGCTGATCCAGCTATCGATATCTAATAGGCCTTATTGTCACATAAATATTACTGATGATAAATCACATAATCAACTCGAGAACTTTTGGAAAATAGAAAGCATCTATAACAAACCTCACCTTTCGAAAGAAGAAACCTTTTGTGAGCATCATTTCCAAAATAATACGGTTTGAGATGAAACGGATCGATTTATTAGGTGTGTTCTTTTTGACTGAGATCTTAGCTTACTTCAGTTAAAGTGATCTGAGATAAAGTGATCAATGAGCGCTCAGGTAGCGATCTTTAAAATTTTTATGAATGCGACACTTCCCCTACTTTGCTACCGGAGCGCTCTGGTAGCGGTCGCCTTTTTAAGGATCATATTTTAATTTTGCTCAGTTGATAAAGTATCGGTGATCATAAGAGAGGGGGTATTTTAAATTTAAATTTTGAGTGTGAAGTTGGAAAGATGGAAAATTTGTTTGAATAAAAATATTCATCAATTATTGAAAAATGATGAATAAAAATATTCATCAATTATTGAAAAATGATGATGGCATAGTAGAACAAGACCAGGAGGGAAATTGGCTAATTATAAATTCAGCAAGTAAGTATTATTTACCAATTATTACAAATAAAAATACGAAAGTACCACTACAGAAAATATATATTATTTGTTATGTAGATATTATTAATCGATCTGTATCAAGGGTTGAGAAGAATATATTATAGAAAAAAGTGGTCCATCCAATGATTTTTTTCTTTTAATGTATTCTTAAGAGTATTTCCTTTTCAGTTAAATTTATAAAATTTACAAATTCTGAAGTAGAAGTGCACAAGACCCATATATCTATGTTATTTATTTTAAACAAAATCAATGTAAAATATATTTTTTCTTTCAGCAAAGAAATATGCGCACAAAAGTGGTGATCACTGATCACAAAATCTGAAAATTTGAATCGTTCATCAGAATCGGTGAGCGATCAAGGAGAATAAGTGGGGGGCTGGTAGCACTAACTGGGAACGATCCTTAATATTTTCAGATGAACGCACCCATCGTATCCATAATTATTTCTCTTTTATTTAGTCAATTGATAATTTGTAACAAAAGAAAATTATGTTTATATGTAAACATATGTAAACAAAATCAAATATTTCTTCATCCCCTCCACTTTATTTCCTACTCAAGTCCAACTGATACCCCCTTACATCACATTCAGCATCGGTGAGCGGGGAGGAAAAATCTCAGCTCACTTCGAAGTGAGTAAATAAAAAAAAACGCGCACATTACCGATGTGAGCTGAGATTAACTGAGATCTCAGTCAAAAAGAACACACCTATAAAACCAGAGACAAATAAAACATATACACATAACTTATCTGGAATCTGGATATCTCCGATAACCACGCTTGATTCATCCCCTCCACTTTATTTCCGACTCAAGTCCAACTGATACCAACCCCCTTACTACACATTCAGCATCGGTGAAGGGGGAGGAAAAATATCAGCTCACTTCGAAATGAGTGATTAAAAAAGAACGCGCTCGTTACCGATGTGAGCTGAGATTAACTGAGATATCAGTCAAAAAGAACGCACCTATTGTAAAAATGCCCTTTAAAGCTGATATATCTGTTCTAGGTGATTCTAAAAAATGCGCGGAAAAAAGATTCTAAACAAAACAAAACTTATTGATAAATATCTCGATCTTGGACACATGAGTAAATCACAAACTCCTGACAATCTTATTGGATTCTTTCACCCTCATCATCCCGTATTTAAACCCACTAGCACCACTACAAAAATCAGAGTGGTATTTGATGGATCGAGATCAAGACGATCTCCTATCCATAGTGCTACGTTTTAGAAAGCATTCTTCCGTTATATCTGCCGATATTACCAAAATGTACAGGCAGATTCTTCTTCACTAAGACCAATGTTGCTTGCTAAAAATTCTTTGGCGATCTAATAACTTAGATAATATTATATCTACATTCGAACTCAATACCGTTACTCATGGTCTTGCATTCTCGGCATATCTCTCGACTATTATTCACGACAGATCAGTTTAGACGTCGAAAAAGAAAATCCCAAGTTAAGCTTTATAATCAAAAACGATTTTTACGTGGATGATCTCCTTACTGGAGGAGAAACCATAGAGGAAATTCTTTCAAATAAGCATCAACTTGAAAATATTTTCAAGAAATACGGTTTTAATATTTGTAAATGGCTCTCAAATGCTGTTGATGTAAAGGATAATCAAACAGCTCTATCAGCATTTGCGATAATGATACTGCGATAATGATACTGGAATCAATTGGAATCCTAATCTGGATTTCCTGAACTATTCAATTAATATGTCCCCACCCAAAAATGCTAATACAAAAAGAACTATTGTTAGCGATTTCTCAACTGATCGATCCTCTTGGGCTAGTTTCACCAATTATTATAAAAACTAAAATAATTATGCAAAAACTATGGCAACTGCATCTGTCTTGGGATGAGTCGTTACCCATGTCTTTATATCTTCAGTAGAAAGATTTCCAGGAAAACCTTCAACAAATAGGCCTTGTGAAAGCTCCCAGAAAAATCATATGTGATTCTCCTAAACTCGAGTACACGATATAGGTCCATTAGATGTGTGCCATATACTTCAGGTGGCACATTGGCTTCTCCGAAGATTGCGACTGCGTCCGGACGCAACCGTGGCAAAAGCCTAGAGGAGTAAATCTCGATAAAACAATCCGTAATCTACGTTGTTAGCTACGGTGACAATGGATGAATGGCTGCGCGAAAGTCAGTCAGGAACGGTGCCTCCGGAATACCTGGTGACCTCCCGGAGTACCCAGCCTTACCACCACAAGCGGGGCTCTGTGATGGTGGACATTCAATTCCCTAGCTACTCGTGGGATGTGTTATGGAGTATGCGAAAAAAATGGAACAGGAAGCAGTGGAGGAAGGGAGTATTTTCGGGAAATCGATGCTGGTTAAACGAACACCTGATAAGGCGGGAGAGACAAGTGAGTGGAGCGATAAAGGGGTGAAGAGGAAGAAGGTATCGCCTCTGGAAGATAAGGAGCAGAAGAGGAAACAAAAGGAGAAAGGAAGGGAGGAAGTGGAGAATGGGAAGAAGGGAAGGAGAGTGTAGCAAGATTGAAGGAGATGGTAAGGTGACTGGAGAAGAGGGTGAAAAGGCTGGAAGAGAAAAAGTCGGCTGAGGGGCGAGTCGGGGAATTAGAGAGGAAGATAGGAAGGAGAGCAGACAAACACGATGGGAGACGGGGAAAAGAGACTGGGATGGATGGAATGAGATTAGAGATAGGGACTGGGAGGGTAAAAAAACGGAGGGAATATAGGTGAAAGTGGGAAATCCCATTTTAGGGGTTGAAAAGATAAAAGTGGTGTGGGTGACTAAGGAGGATAGTGGAATGGAGAAGAGGATACAGAAGATGTTTAGGGATAGGTATCTGATGCTAGCAGAAAAAGGAGGGGAAATGGAGTGGGTTAAGGAGGTACGCACTACAGAAAGAAAAGGGACAAGGGTGAACGCGGAGGAGTCGATCTGTCGGATGGTGGAGGATTGTAGGGTTGAGAGAAAGGTGTTTGATATAATGAGTCGACTGTTTGAGGAAGTGGGGAGCGGGGACAGCATTGGGCTACACAGGCTTGAGCATGTGGAGGGGGAGATGCTGAAGAAGATGGTTAGAGCTGATGGGACTGATGTGACTATTTATATAGATAGGGAAAAGGAGGCAAGGAATGAGGCCGTAATCCTGAAGGATCTCGGAGAAGTCAATCAGGAGTGGATAGAAAAGATTAAGAAGGGTTTGACGGAGATGGAAGGACAGACTCAGTCTCAAGGAACAGGGATGTGGTTATAGAGGCAAAGAAGGGGGTTGAGGTGATGGGAATTCTGAAGGAGGTGGAAAGGGTAACTGGAGCTAGGTCGGTGGAAGCGGGAAGGGGAACATTAAGGTGGTAGGGATAGACCCATGGATGAAAGATTGAGTAGTGAGGAAGAGAATAGAGGAATTGATTGGGGAAGGGACAATGGTGATGAAAGTGGTGAGGGAGAGGAACGGCATGAAAATGGTGGTGGTGAGGGTGGAATGTGAGAAAGCGGAAGCCTTGCTAGCAAAATGGGAGATTAAGCTTGATGTAGAGAAACTGTATGATATGATACAGTGCTGCAGGAGAGGAGGATATAGGGGTAATAGGCGGAAGTGGAGGGCTAATTACTGGTGGAATGAGGAGATAGAGAGTCTGTGGAGGGAGTATAAGAAGGAACGAAGACGAATGTTGAGGGGAAAAGTAGGGATGGAGGGAAAAGGTGGATATAAGGAGAAGAAGAAAGAACTGGGGCGCAGAGTGAAGAGGGAAAAAAATGGAAGTGGGAAGAGTTACTAGGGGTGGAAAACAATCCATGGGGAAAGGCGTATAAGATAGCGGTGAAAAGAATGGGTGGAAATAGGAACGTGGTGCTAGAGGAAGATCGGGAGAAAGAGCTTATAAAGAAATTGTTCACAGGGGTAGAAGGAGGAGTGGAGGGCAGAATTCAGGAAGCCCAGAATACTAGGGAGACAGGGAAAATAAGAGGGATAAGGACGGTAGAGAAGTGGGAAGTAGAGGAGGGGGAGAAATGTTAAAGTAAGGAAAGCCCCAGGGATAGATGGCATGAGAGGTGATATGGTGAAGAGGCTGTTAGATGATATTGAGGAATACTTTTTGGAACTAAACAACATGATACTGAGGGAGGAAGAGTTCCCGGAAAGGTGGAAGGTGGCCAGGGTGATACTTGTGGAGAAGACGGGTAGAGTAGGGAAGCGAGCGGGGGACTACAGGCCCAACAGCCTGCTGTGTGGTTTGGGTAAATTGATGGAGGGGATAATGAAGATTAGGATTGAGGAGGAAGTTGGTAGGAATGGTGGTTTTAAGGAAAACCAACATGGGTTTGTAGAAGGGAAATCATGCATCTCAGAGCTGGGCAGGGTAGTAAAATTGGTAAAAAATTGGCCCTACTCGTGTTCTTCGACGTAGGGAACACGTTCAACAGTGTCAGTAAACGGGCGGTGTTGAGCGCGTTGATAAACCTTGGAGTAGGGGAGGGGCTAGTTAATCTAGTAGAGGCGCGCTATAAGGAGCGATTGGGAGCAGGAGAAATTGGGTGGACCGGAAATTCGGGGAGGTGAACTACTTCTTGACGCAGGTGCTCACAGGGCATGGGTTGAGAGTGGGCTACCTCCACAAGATCGGGAAAAGAGAAACTGGAGTGTGCGAGAGATGTGAAGTGGAGGATGATGTGGGACAGGTTTAGATGTTGGAAGAACGAGGAAGTTTTGAAGAAGTTGGAAAATAAACTGGGAGAGGCGGTGTATTGGGAAAATATGGTGGAGATTATGTTGAGTAGAGAGCATGATTAGAGAGAGAGGGACTCGACACGGCATGTGAGAGGTAGGAGTGATAGAAGGGAGAAGATGACGGAGAGTGTGTGAGGGACCGCCACCCGTCTTGAAGTATGCCAGGGTAGTGATTCCAAGGCGGGAGTAACGGCGAGTTTGAGGTGGGTTTGGTTGATAGGCATTTCCGTGGGGAAGAGTCCAACACTGTCTGGGTACTGGTTAAGGATCCAGTCGAACATGAGTTTCCCATCAAGGTCCGAAAAAAAAATGTTAAAAAAATCGGAAACACAATACTTTCTCATGAAGAGCTCAATACATTACTAATTCAGATTGAATCCTGCCTTAACTCCCGCCCTATATATGCCTTATCAAACAATTCTAATAATCCTGACCCTTCAACCCCTGCACACTTTCTAATTGGCGACAAACTAACCAGCCTACCTGAACCTGATCATCAAGAAGTACCTGGAAACCGTCTGCTACGTTTTGAGTTGGTACATCAAAGGCTTCAACATTTCTGGTCCCGCTGGTGCATCGAATATATATCGCAACTCTAGATTCGACATAAATGGAAACAAAATCATAAAGAACTTCTGACTCCAGGCATTCTAATTCTCATTAAAGAAGATAACCTACCCCCTCTGCGTTGGTCTGTAGGCAGAGCTATTTCCGTTGTCCCAGGTAGTGATGGAGTTATCAGAAGTGCCATTGTTAAAGTTCGTGGTCAAGGATATCACCGTCCAGCGACAAAACGTCTTGCCTAATGAAGAATAGATTTAAAAGCAGGAGCTATGTTACGTTCCGAAACACCTTTTTTTATGACGTTACGTCAAGTTGACACCTCACTTTTTTGAATTGTTAAAAAAGTTTTGTTTGTTATAGTCAATAATTAAAATCTTTAGAATAAAAATATTATTGGTGTTGGAAAACAATAGGCGTCATTGAGTTATAGACTGTCTTCTGAGCTGAGATTTATATATATATATTTATATTATATCTATTGTTTGTGATTTTGGTATCCAGGATCACATCATTATGTCTAACCCGTCACAACCACTGCTATCAAATACCACCACTTCCCAAACCCTTAATAGTCAATCTACCACGATAAACTCTAACTCCCCAAGATCATTGATATCTTATGCTGTGGCTACTTCAGCAAGACCTCCTCCTCCCCAAGTACCATCTCGTGATCAAGCCATCATTATGCCTTCTATCCCCAACACTGTACTATTCGATTACATCAAAGCTATAGGTAACATTGTTTCTCCCAAAAACGTTCATTTCGCTTCCAGAATCTTTCATGGCCGCATATGTATATATTTTTCATCTACCTCTCAAGTCGATGAGCTTCTAAAATCACATCAAAACATCTTAGTTAATTCCAATGTAATTCCTATCCGTCGCCTTATTTCCCCACTAAAAGAATCCTTATTTCCAATGTCAGCCCATCCATTCCTCACCCCGTTATTGAAAAAGCCCTTCTCGACCTTGGATTAACACTAACTTCTCCTATTTCATACGTCAAATGTGGCTCGCCTGATGTAGAATACAAACATGTCCTCAGCTTCCGACGTGTAACCTACGTTCTGCTCACCAGTGATGATTTTTCACTCCAAACGTCGATTCTTGTTACGCATGAAAATACATCACACAGAATATTTATTTCTACAGATAAAATTGAATGCTTTCTTTGTAAACAGGCTGGACACACAGCTGAATCTTGCCCCAACTCTTCCCACGACCTTCCTCCCCTGTTAAACACACCTGTCAGTCATGAACCTTCCTCTTCAGCTGTCCCTGCTACTACTGATACCACTTCAGACAACCCTAAATTAACTTCTGAAGTACCACTCGCTCCCTCCTCTCCTATACCTGGCGAAAAACGTCCCCGCTCAAGAAACAGCATTCCTGACTCACCACAATCTTCATCACCATTTACTTCTCTTTCTCAAACTTATTTATCCTCATTAACCATTTCTACAAATATAAATGACACTCTAAAAATGTTTACTGATGGCATACTTGCTGCTGCCGACGCTCACATTGGTAAAACAATCACTTCCTCGGCACATAAAGCTGTGCCTTGGTGGAATTCAGCTTGCGAAAATGCCATCCGCGAGTCCAAACACGCTCTTAACAGGTTTCGACGATATAGATCACAAGAAAACCTTCTCATTCACAAAAACCTAAAAGCTAAAGCAAAGTACATAATCAAACAAAGCAAAAAATCCTCTTGGCAAAACTCTTTGGATCATAATACAAATCCCAGTCAAGTCTGGAAAAAAATTGCTCAAATTCAAGGCAAGAAAACCAACACCAAAATTCCCTCCTTAATACTTAATGATACTGTTATCTCCGAAAACCAAGCAATTGCTGACTCCCTCGCTCAAGTCTTTGAAGACAAATTTAATAAACGTATCCCCATCTCCATCTCCCCCAATTCACATATTCAGCCTCCCTCCTCTCTTCAGACAAATCCTCGTGATGTTGCGTCTATCAACTCCCCTTTTAACCTAAACGAACTGAAATCTGCATTGTCTACATGTAGAAATTCAGCTGCCGGCCCTGATGAGATCCCTTACATCTTTCTCAAAAAACTTTCCAATCCATCTCTCTTTAAGCTTCTCGATATCTACAACCTTATCTGGAATACTCATCTGTTCCCTGACGCATGGCGCAAATCTATAATCATTCCAATAAAGAAAGCAGATCAATTCACCTTATCGTCTAATTCCTTCCGACCGATCTCACTTACTTGCACAACCTGCAAGCTCCTGGAGAAAATGATCAACAGAAGACTCCTTTGGTTCCTTGAAAAGTACAAAATCATTCCTAATGCCCAATCCGGCTTCCGGCGTCATCGATCCACTCGCGACAACCTTGTTCTTCTCTAAACACACATTTCTACAGCAATAAATAATCACCAAGACGTCGTTACAGCCATCTTTGACATCGAAGGTGCCTTTGACTCGATATCTAGGATTAGAATTCTAAATAAACTTTCCCAATACAATCTTCATGGTAACATTCTATCGTTCATCAATAATTTCCTAAATTGTAGAACATTCAGAGTTTCTGCTAATGGTAAACTCTCCTCACCTCACCCACAAAATGCTGGAGTCCCTCAAGGATCAGTATTAAGCTCTACCCTATTCATCCTCACAATAAACGAACTCTGTGACAATTTTCCTGCACCCATAAAACACGTACAATATGCTGATGACCTAATTGTGTATTGCCATGGTAAATCGATCTCAGCAACTTGCAAACTCCTTCAAACCGCAGTAAACCTTCTACAAGATAGATCTACTCACTTTGGATTATCCTTATCCCAAAACAAATCCAAAATAATCAAGTTTTCAAGAAGAACATCTTCTCCTTTACCTCACATTTTCTTCAATAACATACTCCTGCCCATTGCGAATCAATGTAAAATTCTTGGAATAACCTTCGACTCCCGACTTAACTGGAAACACCATATCCATGAACTCAAAGACATCTGTATAAAGAGACTAAAAAATATACTTAAAACCCTCAGTCACTTTCACTGGGGTTCCGACGAAATCGTATTATTAAGAGTATACAGAGCTCTCATCCGCTCAAAGCTTGATTATGGCTGCTTTATTTACATGTCTGCCCCCAAATCTGTTACTGATTCACTGAACTCTGTACACAATACCGCTCTTCGTCTCTGCTTTGGTACCTTTCGCTCTAGCCCTGCTGATAGTCTCCACATTGAAGCTAATGAGCTACTCCTACCCCTAAGACGCCAATCCCTACTCCTCTCATATGCTGCCTCAGTATCCTCCAATCCTCTCAATCCTGTTCACTCGCTTTTCACTACGACTAATCCCCCTACTTACCCTCGAACAATTATAAAATCTATCCCCCAAATACTCACTCCTTTACTCAAAGATACCGACCTTTCTCTGACCTCCCCGCTCCCTCTACCTTCTTCTCCACCTTGGACCAAAAATATCCCTACAATCGATACCTCACTTACCATTTATAATAAGCATGAATCTCCCACTGCACTTATAAAGAAAGCATTCCTAGAATTACTACAAAAAAAACCTTATGATTTAATACTCTACACAGACGCTTCCAAAACTCCGGTGTTGGTTGTGCAGTTTCCACGAAGCATGAACTCATAAGCTCCTTCACCCTACCTATAGTGTGTAGCGTTCACACAGGCGAGCTACAAAACATTTTTCAAGCTTTCAAAAGCATCCACCTACCCCACAAAAATATTGCAATATGCACAGACTCCCTTTCCTCCATTCAGTCAATCAAGTCAATCTTCACTGACCACCCAATTGTCCAGAATATACACGACATCTATCAAACTCTCGTTGCTCAAAATATAACAGTCTCTCTCATCTGGCTTCCATCTCACATCGGCATTGATGGTAACGAAACTGCGGACCGCCACGCGAAAGATGCTACCACTAATAACGACTCAACACACATTGTCCAACTCGCAACCGACCTGAAGATCCACTTCAAAAACGCTACACAAGATTCTTGGCGACACCTGTGGCGCAATAGTACGACAGCACTTCATGATATCCATCCATCCACTTCTCCTCTCTCCCTGAACTTCTTAACCCGGAGAGAGGCTACTACAATCAGAAGAATCCGAATCAGTCATACCAAACTCTCACACGGATATCTGATGTCTTCAGGAAATCGTCCCGTTTGCCATAGCTGTAACGATATTGTGACCGTTAAGCACATACTGACGGACTGCAAACAATTTGCTGCTATATACAAACAACTTGATCTTAGGCCCAACCTCAAGGAAATGCTTCACTGCCCTACCGAAATCAAGAAAGTCTTACAGTTCCTGAAAGCTACCAACCTATACTGTAAAATCTAATTTAAATATTTGTAAAATTATGTAAATATTTGTATTTATTTTTTCTGTGCCAATGACCAGCGCTGTCGAGGCACGTTAAGCAAAAATAAAAAAAAATATAAAAAAATAATACCGTATTGTGTCCCTCAATTAAAAGTATATAATACTTTATACACAAACAAGCCATGTGGGCTTGATAAAGTATTATTACAGTTTCCTGCAATATTGTCGTATTTTTAAGTCCAGTATTAAGCTCCGAAACCGATGTACAAGTTATGCTGTCCCTTCTTATTGCAAACCAGAATGGTTGGTTGTATCTTGTAGATATATGGTTGAAATAATATCCTTCTTGGTGGGCGTCATCGATTGTTAATGTCTTTCTAACACATTACGTAGGAAGAAATGGAAAAAAAGGCAGGTCTGTGATTAATCATAATCAAAATATCACAATAATGAACCGTTTGAATGTTTTACAAACGTTAACCCTAATCTTTGACTTACAAAAATTTGATTGGTTGATGTTTAGATTACACGCCAGCGCAACCGGGAGCTCAAAATACTATGAAGGCGTTACTTTTGTAGCGGCAATGCGTCTTTTTCTACTGTCACACTGACAGTTCTTGTCAGGTGTGTACTTTGTTGCTTACGGTCAATTATTATTTATTTGAAGTGAATTAATTAATCTTATTGTTATATTTATCCAAATAATACAAAAATATGCCTGGATACATGAAAAAACATCAGCATTTCGAAAGTTCTGAAATATTTTCAGTTAGAAAAAGATGCTGGTAATTATTGATTTCATAGCCTTTTCGAATTTGGCTGAATACGATCCTGATGATTTTATTTATAAAATTTAATTATTTCAACTATACCAACACCATTTGACTTTTACGTGTAATTCAAAAGCCGTCGGTGCCTATAGCTCGGGAAGTACTTCTTGCTTCTTAGTTGAACGGTCACTGTTTTTTTAAAAATATTTTTCCAAAAACATAAAACGCTAGAATAATTATTATTCTGCGATTTATATAACTAAAAATGGGAAAAAAATTAGTAGAATAAAGGAAAATCAATGTGGGAAATAATAGTTATTTATGTACCAAGGGTATAAATAGATGTTTATGACCTGAGAGCGACGTCTTACGAAGCCGAGGGCCTCTGGCCCGAGGGTTTGTGAGTCGCCCGAGGGTATACACATCTGTTTATGCCTGCGGTACATACAAACTTTTATGTCATACTAGTTCGTTATTGCAATCCAATCTCAATACAAATCAGTGTTTTAAAAAATCCGGTTTGAATTAATAGGTGAATGTTGACAAACGTAAATGTCATAATATCACAATAAATTTTATGTGTCAAAGTTAGAAGTCAAAATGAACGAAGATTTTGGAATTTCTGACGAAATTATTGAAAAAGCAAAGAAAGCAACTGTAAATCTGTTGCCAAAAAAGCCTAAAGAAGCTTACGACATGGTTATTAAATAAGTTGAACAAAAAATGATTTATCTTTATTCCCGCGCGGGCCATAAAGTGAACGTTATGCCCGCACGGGCATAAAGTACGACATTAGATAGTTGGTAACTAAGCAATAAAAACACAATAATGAACTAGTATGACATAAAATAAATTATTATCCATTAACAAAGATTAAATAAATTTAATTTGCGTAAACAGTATTATGCAAATTTAACGCGGAACAGAACAAAAATATCGGATGTTCAACTATATTTTGAGAAATTTTGAACTGTATATATTAGGAAATACAGTGTTGTTGAAGAGTCTCGCACCAAGGGATAATCTTTGAAACGGATAAAGGGAAAGTTATGTTATTCTAGTAAGATGAATGAGACTCTATTCTGTATATTTTAGAGCAAATGTCAAATGTTTTTGATGTCAGCGTTTAGCGTACGGCCGCCAACTTGAATTTTTTCAATGAGAACCTAGGTCGTGTGACCCATCACAAAAAAGCTTATTTTTTTCTCTTTCCAAAAATAGTCCTCATGCGTAATGCGTTAAGTGGTTTTTTATCGTTTTATAAGTAATGCTGCAGCGGGGAAACGGGGAAACAAGCCATAATTAAGTGCTGCTTAAAGTTGAGAGCAGCAGCATAGTCTACCTTTTCGTTTTCATTCATACATTTACAATGTTACAGTTCAATACTACTCAAAAAATTAGCAGACAGATGATGTGCAGATCATCTACTTAAATAGTACCAAAAGGGGAACATCTTTTATATTAATTTAAAAAAAAAGTTTTTATTGAATTTACTGTGTGGACCCCCAATTTGTGGAATCTGCTCATATCACTATTTTAAATGATGCAGTACTTCTAATGTTTTGCGTCATGAGATTTATCTGGTGTTCATTGTGTCTATATTCAAAATTTCGAATGGTTTGACCAAT
>CAJUYI010000849.1:55449-68345 GCA_910591695.1 Galerucella pusilla
TGTATTCTGATGTCATTCTGATGATGATTTTTTGCAATCAAAATAATTATCAAAGGTAATACCACGAGTGCTTCAAATTTTATCGATAACTTTTTCTTTTCCACGAAAACTTGTTTATTTGGCAAAAAAATGAAAACAAACCGATTGATGAAATCACGAGTCCGTTAGGACGAGGGATTTTATCTAAATTCGGTTTGTTTGAATGTTTTTGCCCCAAATAAACAAGTTTAAGTGATGAAAATAAAAAATTATGTGATAAAATTTGAAGAGCGAGTTGTATTTGGGAAGATTATTTTTTTCAAAGTTTGTATTACCTGAATGTTCAATATTCTCCTGGGTGATGGATCTGAATCGGTTTGTGTTCATTTTTCAATAAACTTAGAAGCACTTTTAGTTGTCAATAATGACAAATTCAAAGTAAAATTTTGACGTTTCAATGTAAACAAGGTATTATCGATGAGGAAGCAGAATTATCAGTATAATACCGAATGATTGGCTAGAATAATGTATTGCTATTGGTTAAAACCACCAAAATGTCAGATTTTAACAATTTTAATCAAAATAATTTAGTATATAGAACATACGTATATTTTTGGAACTTTAGTTCTTTACGCCAGGTTATGTTTGAGCGACCAGGGGTCGCGACGCAAAAGATCTGACCGTTACGCGTTACGTTACGCTGCGTTATGTTACATTGCTTCGTTATGTGCCTTTCTTTTGCGTGCTTGTGCCTCCTTAGTCTCTCTCTCGTTTACGAAGCAGCGATTCATAATAATAAATATGCTCATACCCGGATTCGAACCCGGGCCGCCCGCGTGCAATGCGAGCATTCTAACCACTGAACCACCGATGCTATATTGAAATTCTATGCAAAGCTGGTATTCGCAGTGCTAGTGATCTACTTGAATTTGTTCGGATAAATTTTTACTATTACATAATTTTTTTTGCGCGATTAAGGGGTCTAGCTACTTTTCGAAATACAGGGTGTTGAAATTTTGAAAACTTGAATGTTTTAATTCGATAACTTTAAAATGGATTGATAAATTGATTTGACATTTGGCAGGTAGTTTTTAAATGTAAAAGGGCATATTTTGAAAGAAATTGTAGTTTGTGCAACTAGTGTGGATATGATGGCCATATCGCACGAGGACGAAGATGAAGCACGACGCCGTAGGCGGAGTGCTCAATCGTTCAAGTGCGATATGGACAATTCACACGAGTCGAGCAGCATATTTTTTCTACGACCCACTTAGGAAAAAATCTAGAAAATAAAAATTTCTATAAACTGTAATATAACTTCAAATTAAAAATTTTACAATTCAATTTTATGTTTCCACTAATTTTGTGGTAAACGAATGTCCAATTTGTATAATGCTACGGTTTCCTTTTTTAAATATACGATGCTGTTATAAGTAGATGTTGCCAGTCGGACTCCCTCATGGAGGGTACCGTACCATTATCTATAATAATGAATATTCTGCTAAATATTTCAAACGTCTACCTGTTGTCGTTATTAATATCAAGCAGAATGATTATTTAAAAATAAAATTAACAATAAAAAAAAATTCCTCGCGGGTAATCGAACCCGGGTCTACCGCGTGAGAGTCTGGTGTGCTTACTACTCAACCACCAAAGAATATGCAAATTGTTTATCTATAACGTCAGATGTATTACATAACTTTTGCTTAAAAGGAACTAAAGTTCCTACCGTGTGTCCCGCGACACGTTCTACCTTTTTTCATTAAAGTGGAATGCTATAAAACAGTTCCAATACTTTTTACAACTAAAAACCTTATGTGTTTCGTTATTTTGGACCATGCACACATTTCAACAAACTTTTATTTAAAGCTTATGGTCGATTCATGTAACGATATTCAACAATTACTAAAACAAATCAATTAAAACAATCAATCATCAGCAATCCATCTATTCAATTATGAAGATAGTCTACTTTAATTTGATTGAACCAGAATTGTTTCTACTACGCAGGTTATTATAGAATGAATCCACAATTTGAAAAGAAAGCATGGGATTGGCCTGAACTTGAGGGACGGATGATGACAATTTTAAATCTCCAGTTGAATTACTAATTTCTTTAATGCCAATATTTTTACTTATTAATATCTTTTAATAAATAAATATCACATAATAGTTGCAGACAGTCGATAAATTCACTACCTACAAACGGAAGTTCCTATGGTTCTATTTATGTAGAAATAACACTGTCTGTCAGTTATAAGAACTACTTAAATTAACTACTTAAATGTATTATCAATCATTGTGGAAACTTACCATAAATTCGATGTGAAATGCCTCAAAATTTAAAAAATAATCCATAAGAGTTTGAAACCTACACCGTTCGTGGCAAACTTCCTTGAAGTTGTCAAAGGCAGACAAAATAATCTCATGGCCACCTTTGACTAGACAAATGGCGGCTAAAAGTTCCAATACTAACGCTTTAGTACGTAGACTTTTGTGTATAAGACTAAGTGATATACAGTTAATAGCTTCTCGATGTTGAATAACCATATTGAAGCCATACTGAAAAGACATAAGTATAATGAATTAATAAATACACCAAAACTTTCGTAGATAACAGCCATGTTATATACATGCCAGAACAGTCAGAATACAAAGAGTACTACCCAGCTTACATGCACATTCGCATGATGTTCATTAAAATTTTATATCGTGTACTTTTTGGCACTTACCAATATTAACAAGTAAATACCTATATAATTTCAATATATACAGTATGCCAAAAGTCTATTCAATCCATTCCATTTACACAAGTACGACAGGGAAAATATGAGAAAAACTGCTTGAAATAGAGAGAAGAATAATTGTGGGCAGTTTGCGATGGGCGTATCTAGTTCATCCAGAGACTGGAAGAATGAAGAGAGCTTATTTTCCTGACTCGGCAACCGCCGATGACGTGGTGGGGGGGAAAATAAGAAGCTCTCGTGGAAGAATGTTCATCCCCCCCCCATTTTAACCACTGTTGCCAGAAGCGCAGATTAATTTGTACAAATGATATTTTTGTCTCGTTATCGTTGACTTTTTTTTCGAAGTCATACAGTTTCATCCGACAGCATTGTCCTTTACAGAGAGAATTCATATTTCAACTGCTATTCCTAGGTCTTTTCGCTACAAACGTTGATCACGTTGGAAGCGCATGCCATTGTGTGTGAAAATAAAGCATGTATAATATGCTTTCATTAATATACTTAACCTGCAAAAAAGTGCAAATTATAAAATGCTATTTTGTAGGTCATCCGGCTGATGCAATCGTTAATTTGTTTATTGTGGCATTTGAAAATCGGCCAATTCCTTCAAAGTCAACAATTTTGAAAATAATTAGTAATTTCGAGAAATATGAATGTTTCATACTGTAGAAAATGCCAAGCTTCGGAAGATCCAATCGAACGTCCAATAAACGACGAAAGGCAAACTAGAGAATTTAATGTTTGTTTAGCAGTTGAAACAGGACAACCATCTTCTTCAAGACAAATTGCTAAAGAGGTCAACATGGATAAAAGAACTGTTCAGAATATTTTAAAACGGAACGGGTACCTTTGTTACAAGGTTCAGACAACACAGGAAATATTGCCCGAGGACAATATCAGACGAATGGATTTCTGTGAGGAGATGATGGAACGTCAAAATGCTGACGAGAACTATTTTATTTACGGATGAGTCAACTTTTTCATTACACCAAAAACACAATCCATCCGTCACAAGACATTGGTCTCAGGAAAATAAACATCTAAGCATTCCAATCCGAACACAGTATCCGCAGAAGCTAAATGTTTGGACGGGTATTTTAGGTGACCACATTATAGTTCCTTTTTTTATTGAGGGGAACTTAAATTCCGCCAAATATTTAGACTTATTACTAAATTAAGTAATTCCTGCAGTTCTCCTTACACCCTATGTTGATCTCAACAGAATTTGGTTTCAACAAGATGGTTGTCCAGTCCATAATCAAGGATAATGGATTTTTTAAGCTTTACATTCCCCGAAAGAATAATTAGTACTAATGGTACGATTATATGGCCTCCAAGATCACCTGAACTAGATTCAAATGATTTTTTTCTTTGGGGATTTTTAAAAAGTAGCATTTGAAAGAGCTAATAATTTAAATGAATTGAGGGTGAAAATACAGCACGTTTGTGCCAGCATTACGCCAAATAGTCTTAGAGATATGAGATCAAATCTTTATCACAGATTTGATTATTGTCTGGCACAGCAAGGTGGTTTATTTGAGCACTTAATTAATTAAAATTAGGTTTATCTTTAGAATGGATTTTTATTTTAATTTTTGTAAAAAGTTTATATTTTATGTTTAGAATAAGTATACTTATTATATTTTTTCAATTCAATTTATTAATGCAAGGAATTTTTAGTTGTTTATAATTTGTTTATTAATTATGGTTCTCTCAAGAAATAATGTTTTATTTTCCAGTTACAATGGCTAAAATAATATCCTATTGTAGTTAGAGATTAATTGTCAACTTGGTTCAGAAACGATCAAGTTGACAAAAATGAATTTTAAGATGTACAGATTACGTACGTTGCTGGGAACATACTGAATACCACCAACTAGTGAATTTTCTTTGTAAAGGACAATGTTGTCGGATGAAACTGTTTAGTTTTACCTATTGTGCATGACTTCGAAAAAAAGTCAACAATAACGAGACAAAAATATCATTTGTACAAATTAATCTGCGCTTCTGGCAACAGCAGTTAAAATAGAGGGGCGATGAACATTCTTCCAGCCTCTGGATGAACTCGATACGCCCATCGCAAACTGCCCACAATTATTCTTCTCTCTCTTTCAATCAGTTTCTCTAATATTTTCCTTGTCGTACTTGTGTAAATGGTATGGATTGAATAGAGTTTTCGCATACTGTATATTATACGCAATTGCAAATATTTATACTCAAGTGGTAATAATTAGGGATAGTTTCGTATAGTTCAAGTACTTATTTGTGTATTGCTAAATATTTAACACAGTTAAGAACTCTTTCAACTTTCAAAAATAATAAAATTATTGCAGTTCAATATTAAATATTAATATTCGCGCCAAGTGATCGTTGAAACTCGGAGGATCATCGAGTCGACCGTCCTTTTTCGCCTCTCTTCTTTCATTTTTGACATAGATAATAATATTAGTGATGTTCTTGTTATGGAATTTGCTTGAGCAAATCAGCTGCTATGTTCACTTAAATGCTTTTGCGTATTCTTTTTAGGCGATTGCTTTGAACAGAGCTGAAGCGCGCGCTCAAGGGAGCACAGATCAATCATCAATTATTTATATAGCTTTGGAACCATTTTGAAAATGAAAAAAACAAAATATGTATTTATGACACATACATGTGCGATATTTTGTCACAAATCTAGAAGCGTTGCCAACATGTAGAGTCGAAAAATTGGAAAAATGAAACATTCACAGATGTTCAAACAGAGGTAAGTCCAGTAATTATAAATTTAAATAACGATAGCAGCACAAGCATATGTAGATGAAGAAAATTTGTATTCAAGTAGTGACTGCTTAAATGTCTTTTTTAATAAGTGTATCATTCTATAACAAATTAATGAGCTGTACCTACTACTACCTATAATACTGTAATGTTTTTCTTATTTATTTAAACAGTTTTTACCGTGGGATAAAATTATACACTCACTATGGCTAATTACTACTGATTTATTAAAGAAACACTTACACACTATAATAAACTTATTTTATATACACACTACTTAATGTCTATTAATTTATCTATCTGTTTACCGATTCACTGTATACTGAATAACTCCCCGACTCACTCGAAAACCCGCGTATATATAGTTCTTTGCATCTCCAGATCATTCTTGACTATACCACCTCTGCGTGTACTTTGTAATTCGAGAACATTCGCGATAAACCATTGTATGGCCTGGTACACTTCGAGAACAGTCTGAATATTACCTGCGAAAGAACCTTTCTAGAAAGGTCGCATTCATAGTTTGCGACAGAACCGGCTTCAGAATCAGTGAGTTCCTAACATTGCCCCCTCCTTAATAGTAAGTTCCTCCTGGAACTCTTGTGTAGCCGGGACTGGATATTTAAATCGGCAATCCATTCCTACACTTTCCGGTCGTATGGAAATAACAGGGTACTGTCTTCATCGGATACTGATTACGTGGGGAATAGCTGCAGATTAAAATGTGGACATCGGTACCTTCGAAGATCACTTCCACCATATTCCTAATGACTCGCCAATCCAACTGGTTGCTCTCTATCTTAGGCTTGGTATACATGGCTTTCGAAATTCCTTCCCTGGTCGCTGTGAACTTCCAATGGCACTCCATAACGGCTAATAAATTCTTTTACCAATTCATCCGCGACAGTTGTGGCCTCTTGATTCGGAATCGCGTAAACTTCTACCCATTTGGTAAAATAATCCATCACAACCAGAATGTATTTACCTCCATTTTCTGTCGTCGGAAATGGTCCAGCGATATCTAATGCAATCCTTTCGAATGGGCTTCCAACATTACATTGTTTCATGGGAGCCTTTCTCTTGCGATGTGTTCCATTACTCGTAGCACAATTCGTACACTTCTTACACCATCGTCACACACGCATCGTCGGAGCTGTTCATCCAATAAAACCTTTCACGGACTCGCTGAAGGGTTTTCTTCACTCCCAGATGACCTCCTGATGGACTGTCGTGTAACTTCCTCAGTACCTCAGCTACTCTCGATCTCGGGATGAATATTTGTCGTCTATTTTCGGAACC
This sequence comes from Galerucella pusilla, assembly GCA_910591695.1. Taxonomy (NCBI): domain Eukaryota; kingdom Metazoa; phylum Arthropoda; class Insecta; order Coleoptera; family Chrysomelidae; genus Galerucella; species Galerucella pusilla. The sequence continues at coordinate 62,232 of CAJUYI010000849.1, forward strand.
ATCATCGTTTTCAAGGATTCGTTTTAACAGGCCTTCTTCCAGGACAAAAGAGTCCCACTGAGCCCAATATGCCTTCAGTGTTAGTGAAAATCTGGACACTTCTTGCCAGGTAGGTCACCGATTTTCTTGCTTCCATTGCCGGATCATCTTTAGGTGTGGATCATTCTCTTGATCTTCTCTAATCCTGGTGGGTGACCATTCTTCATTGCTGACTGTAGTTCTTGAAACTGCAGCTTCCTCAGATTCCACTTTGTTGCAGTGGGAACAGTCTGGTTGGCACGGTCGTCTAGACAGGGAGTCGGCGGTGACTCACACCAGCCCGATGTTCGATGTTGAAATCGTATTCTTGGAGTCGCTCAATCCATCTAGCGATCTGGCCCTCGGGGTTCTTGAACTGCATCAACCACTTGAGTGCTGCATGATCAGTCCGAATTAGAAATTTCTTCCCATAGAGATACTGATAGAAGTGTTCCACAGACTTCACTACCGCCAAAAGTTCTCTTTTCGTTACGCAGTAGTTCCGTTCTGGTTTGGAGAGGACTTTACTGAAGTATCCCAGCACTCTTTCTTGGCCTCCTTGGATCTGTGAGAGTACTCCTCCAATTCCTACGTTGCTTGCATCAGTGTCAAGAATGAAGTCTCCTTCTGGTAACGGATATCCTAGTATCGGTGCCGTGGTTAAATGTCTCTTGAGGGTTTCAAAAGGAGATTGACAGTCTTCATCCCAATGAAAAGTTCTTGTTTCTTCAGTGAGTCGAGTTAGTGGCTTGGCAATATCTCCAAAGTTCCTTATGAACCTTCGATAGTATGTGCAAAGTCCAATAAAACTCCTGAATTGATGTTTGTCGGTTGGTTGCGGCCATTGTTTAATGGAAGCAATTTTCTTTTGATCTACTGCCACTCCTTCGTTACTCACAATATGACCCAGATAGTTGACTCGGTTTTGGAATAGCTGACATTTCTTGGGGTTTAACATAAGCTGAGCAGCTTGAAGTCGTTTGAATACGTCTTGCAAATTCTTCAGGTGGTCCTCGAATGTCTTACCTAATACTACGATGTCGTATAAATAGACCAGGCAAGTTTTCCAAAATAACCCTCTCAATACATTTTCCATTAGTCTTTCAAATGTCGCGGGCGCATTACAGAGCCCGAAGGGAATGACGTTGAACTGCCATAATCCGGATCCGGTGGTGAAAGCAGTTTTCTCTTTGTCTTCTGGGTCCATTTCTACTTGCCAATAGCCAGACTCCAGATCCAAGGTGGAAAACATTTTACTGCCAGCCAAAGTGTCTAGCGTATCGTCGATCCGAGGCAGAGGATAGCTGTCCTTTTTCGTCACGTTATTCAGCTGGCGATAGTCCACGCAGAATCTGGTAGGTCCATCCTTTTTGTAGACGAGCACTACTGGAGACACCCATGGACTAGTAGATGGTTCTATTACTTTTTCTTTCTCCATCTCTTGAATTATTCTTTCAGCTTCCTCTCTCTTCGCTTGCGGTAGCCTTCGAGCTGATTGTTCAATTGGCTTGGCATTACCAGTATCGATTTTGTGTTTGACGGCTGATGTTCTACCAGTCTTCCCTCCTTTTGGTACGAATAGGTCTCGATACTGCAAGAGGAATTCTCTCATTTTCCTTTTCTCAGCTCGATTCAAGGATTGGCCAGCTATTGACAACATCTGTTCGAATCTGTCATTAGAATTGTCGGTTGTCGTTGTTTGACGAACTACAGACGTCACCGGTATGCAACATCCAATTCTAGTTTCCTTCTTGAGGGTAAAAGTTCACGTTTTTAGCACGTACTAGGATCTCCTTCGCTGACGTAACAGTCCTTTTCCAATTAGCACTCCTTTACCAACCTCTTCGTCGTGGTTCCAAGGTTCCATCATAACCGGTGTACCATCTTCCATTATTACCTGTAGCCGCGCTACTATCATGGTTTCGCTTCGTGCAGGAAGAACAGCTGCCAACACCGCTCTGCTTTCATACGGATGAAGGAATACTTCTTCGGAACCCACCTTGATGATTCTGTTTCTAAAGTCTAACTGGAAACCATGTAAATTCATTACGTCCATTCCCAGAATCACGTCTTCTTCGATGTCTACTACGATTACCGTATGCGTGAATTTTTCTTCACCAATTCTCAATTGGATTTGCGTCTCTCCATGAACATTGGCACTTTTACCTGTTGCGGTCCGGAGTCGCAGCCTCGTTGGCAGAAGCTTCTTAGATTTTATTATCTCTGTCAAGTTCACTGCCTTCTCCCTGTCGGACCAATTATTCGCTTTAGCGGCTGCTTCAAACTGCTTAACATAGTTGGTCCATGACATCTTTCCGTCGAACGTTGGGGCCTTGACTCGAGCAAAACTGCCAATATCTTCTATCTTGGGCAGTGTTTCTGGCTTGCAGGGTTTTATTTGTTTGATCTTCTTTTCTTCTGCTTACATGTCTTGTGTTCCTGAATTTGATATTTTTCTCTCTAACTCCTGGATTTTCTCTTCCATATTAGCAGAAATCGACGAGATTAGGTTGGAGGACTCGTCATTGAACAATGTTTCTGGATCCAAGTCTTCACTTTCCAGTGCTATTTTCAGTCTTTCAACTAATTCACTCTTCTTTCCGAACGTTTCCAACACGCGATTTTCTAATTCTGCTTTTAGTTCCGTCACTTTCAGGTCACATAGTCTTTTAGCCATTTTTACGTAATTATTTATTTATATTACCCCACACATGACACCAATGTAATGTTTTTCTTATTTATTGGAACTGTTTTTACCGTGGGATAAAATTATACACTCACTATGGCTAATTACTATTGATTTATTATAGAAACACTTACACACTATAATAAACTTAATTTATATACACACTACTTAATGTCTATTAATTTATCTATAATCGATTTGAAATTGGTTGATAGTAATAAATCATTAAAATCCGCCAAACACGTATACAAAGTGGTCCACCTAAATTGCCAAGTTTTAAATATTATATACATTGAAAGTATAGACCCTTTTGCATTTATTAAACTGTCCATTCCTATAGATCTGATAAGGGCGTCGAATACAAAGCTTAACCCGAGGCTCGAACAATAAGCGGTAGGATTCTACCTGTGATGTTTTGCACTCATGCACGTGCTTTCGGGTGGGTTTAAGTTTATATTAAACACAATAATTATATAATTTAGTGAACATTCGGATGTGTGGCATAATTTGTTACCCTTGTATTTGAATAAACATAATACTAATAACAATAAAGCAACCAACAAACAAGTAAATTTGGAAAAATGTTTCTATTTGAAATTCTATAAAATTTATAGTAAGTCATTACATTTCTTCGCTTTAAATTAATGAGGGACTGTCTTCTTCCCCTAAATTGATAATAAGTGGTTCGACCGTTTTCTCCAGTAAACTATCCAATTGCCACATTTTTTCCTCCTCCTTTATTACATGCTCTATACATCTTTGCCACTTCCCCGCGTTGACTTCTTGAAGCGCTTCTTCAAAGAGTTTTTGAACATCACTCATTTTATAAGTGGTATTTTTTCTAGCCACATAACCTTTCACATGAGCCCATACCAGTTCGATCGGATTTAATTCGCAATGGTAGGGGGGGAGCCGAAGCAATATTATATTTTGTTTTTTGGCCATTTCGTCAACAACATATTTTTGAAACCGATGTTTATGGGTGTTTACAATTGATAGCAACTCCTTTTTAACCATATTGTCCTCAAATTGTATTTGTTTCTCCACAAGCCACTCGATAATTTTTGCTTTTCGCCAAGCAGTTGTATAGGCATCTTCTCCAATCTTCTGGAGTGATACGGAGCGTTATCTAACACAATGACGGAGCCAGGTGGAATCAGCTCTATCATTTGTTCGAAATACTCCTCAAAAACATCAGCATTCATATCCTCGTGGTAACCGCCTGTACGAACTGATTGGAATGATAATAGTCCACCTTCTAAAAAGCCATTGGAGCTACCGATGTGAGTTATAACTAATCGTTTTCCTTTTCCAGAGGGCGGATTTATTCCTGTTGATAGACCGTCTAAAAATGCTTGCCGGTGAGAAGTCACATTTTTGTCCGTCCATATTTTTCCAACTGTGTAGCCTTCGTTCAGCCATGTTTCGTCCAAATAGAAAATTGTTTTGTTTTCATTGCGAAATTGTCTTATTTTTCTCAAATAATTACGTCTCCAACACACTATTTCATCTTTTTCGAGCAAATGAGACTTCCGACTATGTTTTACCCATCTAAAATTCATTTCTCTTAGAACTTTTCCAAAGTCTTCTTTTACTGCCCCTAAAACTCTATCCAAAGTAGGGATCTCCTTATTGAAATAGAATGAATGCACCTTTCGATGGCCTTTTCGTCCTCATCGATCGGTATTGTTCGCCTTCCTGGAGATGGTTTTGGTGGCGTCACGGTTCCTGTCTTTTCTTCCCGCATCAGCCTGTAGATGGTTGCTTTTCCAATACCTGTCATCTTTGAACAAAGTTCCACTGTAGAATCGATACTTATTGCACTTTTTTGATATCTAAGTGCATTAAATACATTAAGCACAATAATCTTTTCACTAATGCTTATCGCTGATTTCGCAGCTCGCTTAACTGGAATAAATCCTGAAAGACTCTCCATTTTCAAAAATTACCCAAATGTGTGTCCTAGAATACTCGCATTAGGTTTGTTCGCTCTTAAAATGACTCACAGTTTTATACCAATAAGTAGAGGTACCTACCTACCTACCTACCTTTTTCGTAACAACCTGAAGTAACATTGTGTATTAATTGTTCCCGGAATTCTCGGCATAATTATTTTTACCTGTTATGACAATAATGATTACTATAAATAGGGTTCAAACCGGCACGTCAGGTAGGTGCGCCTATGGAATCGGCTGCTAAAAATGATTTATTACTATCAACCAATTTCAAATCGAGTATACACTCGGTATAATAATTGTCCTAATTTATCTTCAACACTATTTATATTCACTTTCTGTTCACTCACTGTATACTGGAACTGTTTACCGATTTCTTTGCAGCTCTAAAAAATTCTCCAACATACCACCTCTGCGTATACTTTATAATTCGAGAACATTCGCGATAAACCATTGTATGGCCTGGTACACTTCGAGAACAGTCTGAATATTACCTGCGAAAGAACCTTTCTAGAAAGGTCGCATTCATAGTATGCGACAGAACCGGCTTCAGAATCAGTGAGTTCGTAACAATACTGAATAAAATATAAATGTCCACTGAGCTGAACACGGAACTCCCGTCGACAAATACTATTAATCTGTTGACTTGCACAAAGTAACAGCAATGGTTTCATTGAAATCGAATGAAAATTGAAAGGAATGTATTGGTTTGAGTTTAAGGTGGCACAACTTTTAATAAAAAAAAGTACAAAAAATTGCACAAAAGTATCAATACTTCTTTTTCTTATCCTACAACATGACATTCATTATAACGTAATATACTCAATACAATGCTTTCATATTTAACTTATGATACAGCTGACAGTTTTGATTTAGAAAGTTTGCCTAGAAAAAAACTTGCAAATTAAATTTGTGTAAGAAACTAAAAATTATCCAATAAATTAAAAAATATACGAACCTTATTGTTCATAATAGCTCTCATACACATTATACAAACATGTATATCATCTTTGGAATCACCCATGTTAAGTTTAGCAACATGTTTCGACCTTCTTTTCAAACTTGGACTATCCTGCATTTCTAGAGGGGCTCTTATGTAACCATTGCTTTTATCTAGGATTGCTTGGGTATGATTAATCGTGTTTTGGCCCGTAAGTTTCTCCTCAGAAGCTGTTCTAGATTCGTTTATTCTTTGTTCGTGCCTCATCATACCAAGTCGAAAACTAAGATAATCTATTAAAACATCTAGACCAAGGTTTTCTTCGTTTAAAAACTCTCGTACCCATCTAAAAAAAAGGTATATACAGAAAGAAATAGAAATATAGTGTCAGTTGAATGGAAAAAACGTTTCTTCAAGTGCTTATTGGAATGATCCTTGGAACTTTCAGAATTCTCAAGGTTTCCGGAGAATTTCAAAGCGTCCAAAAAATTATACCATCAATTATGGTTATTATG
>CAJUYI010000850.1:0-33420 GCA_910591695.1 Galerucella pusilla
CACCTTGGACCAAAAATATCCCTACAATCGATACCTCACTTACCATTTATAATAAGCATGAATCTCCCACTGCACTTATAAAGAAAGCATTCCTAGAATTACTACAAAAAAAAACCGTATGATTTAATACTCTACACAGACGCTTCCAAAACTGACTCCGGTGTTGGTTGTGCAGTTTCCACGAAGCATGAACTCATAAGCTCCTTCACCCTATCTATAGTGTGTACCGTTCACACAGGCGAGCTACAAAGCATTTTTCAAGCTTTCAAAAGCATCCACCTACCCCACAAAAATATTGCAATATGCACAGAATTCCTTTCCTCCATTCAGTCAATCAAGTCAATCTTCACTGACCACCCAATTGTCCAGAATATACACGACATCTATCAAACTCTCGTTGCTCAAAATATAACAGTCTCTCTCATCTGGCTTCCATCTCACATCGGCATTGATGGTAACGAAACTGCGGACCGCCAAGCGAAAGATGCTACCACTAATAACGACTCAACACACATTGTCCAACTCGCAACCGACCTGAAGATCCACTTCAAAAACGCTACACAAGATTCTTGGCGACACCTGTGGCGCAATAGTACGACAGCACTTCATGATATCCATCCATCCACTTCTCCTCTCTCCCTGAAGTTCTTAACCCGAAGAGAGGCTACTACAATCAGAAGAATCCGAATCAGTCATACCAAACTCTCACACGGATATCTGATGTCTTCAGGAAATCGTCCCGTTTGCCATAGCTGTAACGATATTGTGACCGTTAAGCACATACTGACGGACTGCAAACAATTTGCTGCTATATACAAACAACTTGATCTTAGGCCCAACCTCAAGGAAATGCTTCACTGCCCTACCGAAATCAAGAAAGTCTTACAGTTCCTGAAAGCTACCAACCTATACTGTGAAATCTAATTTAAATATTTGTAAAATCATGTAAATATTTGTATTTATTTTTTCTGTGCCAATGACCAGCGCTGTCGAGGCACGTTAAGCAAAAATAAAAAAAAATGAAAAATTAGTCAAGCAGCCATTAAAGCACTAAGTTCTTGTGTCATCTGCTTCAAAATGATACGGGAATGCCTAGGCAAACTCAATGAACTAGGCAAAAACAATATAGTAACCTTACTGTGGATTCCAGGACAAAGTGGAATAGAAGGAAATGATATAGCAGATGAACTAGCAGAGGGAAACTGAAACAACCGTTTGGGGCTTGGAATTCTTTTGCGGTTTCAGCTACAATGTAATATTGATGTAATGCCAAAAAAATCTGACTATTGAGAAGATCTAGTGAAGCTTAGACAATCAAAAATACTCCTGGGAGACTACAACCTGATAAGATCAAATGAATGCCTAGGTCAAAGTAGGACTGCACTGAGAGATTCAACCTCCTATTCTGATGGGATAGCTCAAAATAGCGGAAGAACATAAATGTAGATTCTATGGAATTTAAGAAGAAACCTCCATCCATATACTTGTGAACTGCACGGCATTTCAGAATCCTAGGACACAACACTTAGGAAACCTCGGGATAAAATAGTTTTCCTAAACTAAAGCCTGCAGACCTAAAATCCTACAGGAAATGAGTCTAAAAGAGCTGCTAGTCTCTTAGACTTTTCTCAGGAACTAAGTAGAAGTAAGGGGCACAATAGTTCTTTTAGGTCTTGGCATGTTCTTCATAGATTTCCCAAAAACATAAAAACAAAAATCTCATCAATCAAATTAGATCTGTAGCGAGTGATCTTGGGGAAGGTGCAAATTCATCACCAATCTGGAATTTACTTGAAAATAATAAGATGCTACAACATGTTATGCAGTACATGAATAAGCTGAATGCAATTCCTGTGAGGTATTCTGTTCAATCCAGACATGTGAGAGAAATTGTCAAGATAATATTGTCAAGATAATATAGACCGATTATTCGCAGCCTACGGCACTGATAGTTAGAGCTTGCATGACTTACCGTTTTTGGCTTCGCCTCACGCGCGCACAGTAAAATCCATTTCTGGACCTGTGATGAACGATACTTTTTATTATACTCATCTGAAAACAACGCAAAAAAGGATAAGAAGTAAATTTAAAACATTTTATTTCCAAGTATTCATAGTACATCGTAAAAGTAACAAACTTTTAATTAACATTGCCATAGCAACGATATAATTATTTTTGGCATTGTTTCATTTTCTGTTAGTTTAACTCATGTTTGTTTTAAAAAATGTACTTGGAAGAGAATCCAGATATTCCTATGAACATAATAAGAGCTAGCGGCACGAGCCAGTGCTGTTTTGTTACCAGCAAAATCCAGGTCGAGGTAAGAACATGAGTATCAACTTTCCATGGTTGGAGAGACCTCAAAAAAATTTTCTAGTTCATTTTCAGCGCACGCAAAAAAATCGGGGACCGGGAAAAAGTTTCCGTGCGCTGTTCTGAAAATGCCACCTTTACGTCTTGAAAACAGATGAACACAGGCTGTTCTCAAATAAATATAATAAAAAGTATCCTTTTATGTTATGTTTCAATTAAGTCCATTCCTACATTACCTAGTTTCATAATGTTTATAGTAACTATCCATACTGAATACAATATTAGCTTTATTTGCATATTTGTATGTTTTTGACTTTGAATTAAGTAGTCTATGAAATTACGCCAGAACTTCAGCGTAACAATCAAGGTTATAATATCTATGTTATTTTCTTCCATGTGGTGTAGTATTGTCATTAAATCGACAAATCTTTGCAACATAATAGGACTCTTGTATAAATTAGACTGAGAATATTAGATCAATTTTTAAGAAAAAAATATTGGTGAGCAATATAAATAAAATTATCTTCGAAAAACTAGATTGTTTTATTACGTATCTTATAAGCTGCTATTAAACAGCAGTTAATAAGGAAAAATATACAAAATGTGCACACTGTGCGATTAGATAAAATATATAAATATTTTACTGACTGATAAATAATTATTGTGGAGTAGGTAGAGTTTACTGGAGTCACGCAGTCTAAAATGCTGTTGCTGTGGAAAATTACGAATAATGTTTTTAAATAAATACTCCAGTGTCGTATCACTTAACTGATGTGAAAATAGATAAAGAAATATATGAACAAACATATTAGGGATTTATACGATTTATTGTATTTACAGTTCAGTAGACTAGGCCTGTACGTTGGTTATGGAATGAAATAGACACTAGACACAACATTTAATTCGCCAATGGCGTAACTGTGGTATAAAAACGTTATCAATGAATAAACTTATTATTTAAATGACATTGTTCGATTGAATTTATTCATCCTAGAAATTTTATAATTTACAAAAATATCAAACAAACACAAAATCATGACAATACATCATTTTGGTTATATCTTAGTATCTTAATTATATCACCCAATAGTTGATTACTATTCGGTGGTTACATTTGAACTGATTGTAGATTAACTTCTGCATATGGAATAGGTATGACGAAGAGGTATTTCCGGATTAAATTTGTTAATGAATTCCATGGCAGTTTTCGCAAAACAGGACTTTGTCGTTGAACTACCTACATTGTATCTTTTGTATGTTCAATTTTTTTGTGTTATAAACTAGCCTAGTTTCCGAATTTATTGTGAGTGTCAGGTAGGGGTTCAAGAAACTCAATTATTCTTGATAACGGTAGCTGGATACTACCAAAACGTTGGAGTGAAAATATAAAAAAAATTTTGTGGTTTTATTACCCAAGAAAATAACGAGAAAAATAATTACATTGTACTAGAATTTTGGAACTTTTATTATTATCATTGTAATGATATCAAAAATTGGACAGGTGATTATCACGGTTGGAAGTACCTTTTGGCCGAATTGAACCACATAATAAGTCGTGGGCCATCGAGAACGTGCAATTGTCGTTTGCATCAGCTATATGGATCTGTGGGAAGTGGTTCTCAATGAGAAGTTTGAGTGCCTCCTTTAGGGTAGATGTGTAAGTCGTTCTGGATAGAATCATATGACTTCTGACTGTACGTATCTCTATGGAACCTTGACCAAATATTATTTAAAACATTGGCATACTTTAGCGCTTTGCTGTAGTGCGTAACCACCTTACTATAAGCATAATATTTTCAATGATTATTTAAATTTGAAAACAATAATGATTTTGCGAATATTAATTGAATCAAATAGTCAGAGCTCAAGTATATTATTTCCTAAGTTATTTTTAATGGCAGCATGTCGATACGTATATCTTGGGAAGCATACATGTGCTTTATACTCGGAATATCCTTCGCAGCACTTGGTATTGTAGGGTTTGGTTCTATATAACCATCATGTTTGGCTTGGTCTTACTGAAATTGGGAGAATTTTTCTTCCAAAAAAGATCCAGACCGATAATGGAAAGTTCACATTAGATACTACTGAAAATGTATTCGAAATGTAATTAAGTTATGGGTAATAACTTGTTTTTGGGGCGCCCCAGGGATCTGAATCGTAAAATATCTAATACAACATCAATCTTAATAAAAATAACTTTTTTGCACACATGGGTATATCCGATATCAGTAATAAACGTGCATTCAATTAAAAACTAAAATATAAATTACGGGCAAGTACCAGCGATGTTGACTATCCTCTCTGGGCCTCCATATTATCAATTTTTTTTATTACTATTTAGTATTAATAACACTCAACAAAGAGCAATAATGCATCCACTTACTCATTTAATAACTTTCAAATCTCTTGGATTGTCGTTTAATCTATGTTTTCAATTTTGAGTATGTTTATCCATTAGTAGGGATTTATCGTAATAAATATAATTTTTATGGAATCTTGATATCTTAACAATATTTTAATACTCTAAATAAATAAGAAAAAATAAGATTCGGCTGAACTTAGTAAATACGGTGTTTACAAAAACAAGTCTCAGAGATTTTTTTACTTGGTAATCATTTACTAACATGATTTTTGAGAACCTATTTTGCATTGAAGGGAATATCAACTTTATAAGGTTAAAATAAAATATTTTTGATATCAATATGTATCTCTAAATGATTTTCAAACAAATATAAGGAAGAAAAATCTATCAAATGTATCGGAAATAATTGAGAGAGTTTGTAATCAATTTAATATTCGAACCAGGTTCAAATCTAACAATACGTTAATATCTATACTAACAAAAACTTAACCAAAAAATGAAGATCAATCTCCAAAAAACTGCATATAGCAGATATCCTGGAAATGCGCCAAATTCTATTTAGGTAAAACATTTAAACCATTGAAAATCCTGATAAGTTAGCACAAAAAGTATATTATAGATAAGGAGTACGTTAAGTCAGGTATTCGCAAACTGTGCACAATATTGGAAGAGCCCAATAGTTAAAGACAAAAAATCATACAAAGTTCTTCTATAACCAAATGCGGGTGGGTGTGTAGCTAGTATTTCAGTCATATTTGGTAAACACTCGAAGAGAAATTTCCAATATCCAACTACCTGCGTTAGAAGGATAGTATCATACTTATCTATCTAGGTATTCTTATGATGTATCATTGTTGTTGAAGTATATAAGTGTTTTAAAAGTTTTATTGTTTTTTATTATTGAATGAAAGTTCAACCACATCTTCACCAACAAAATAATTCTAGTGAACTGTTTGTGGAATTTAATCGCTCATATAATATTCAAATGTTTCTCCATTAGGTTTTACTAGCGATGTTTTCAGTGGTGAAAAACCGAATAGTATAAATTAAAATATGAATCTTCAAGACAATCACTTTTATTGTTACCATATTTATAGTTTAATGATTGGGTAGCACACGAAAACGTTTCACCTCTGTTTATTATAACATCACCTAAAGGAATTGAGGTAATATTCACAAAATTACGTAATGTCTCATTAAGAATGTAAATTAAATCGGTTTAACCTATAATTATACAATTCTTCGAAACGAAAAAAGAAAAAAAAATAACAATGATAATTGATATCGTTATCAACCAAGGTCTAAAACATTACCCTCAAACCTATAATTTTTACTAGTGATATCTTGATATGCTTACATATATAGCTTGTCTCTTATTAAGAAAGCAAGGTGTGATTACATGGTGCGAATCAACTGTATGTTAGTTTGACTTCTACTTGGAGTATTTCCATCAACTAACTGATTTAGATTCCTCATATACAGAGGAGAATCATCTCGACACTTTTTAAAAATAAATTCGTGGATTGTTTAATTTATAATGAACGTTCGATACGATATAACATTTGAATTTATTAAGAAATATAACACGAAAGATAACATATTCAGTCCTGGTGATCGATCGAATTAATTTGTTTTAATCTAATGAGAACAATCTAATTGAATAATTAGACTTCCAATTTCAGCTTCTTTCCCGGAACATGTCGATTTTTGACAATGATTTGACATCCCTCAACAACAAAATTTCATTCCTGCACTCAACATCCTTCGAGAGACATTTACAACCACCAATTTTGTGAAATGAGAAGTGGGCGTTGGTAATATATCTTAAAAAAATATTTCAATTCTCTATTCGGAGGTATTATTTTTTTTAAATTTATTACAAAAATTCACATGAAAAAGTGGTTTCCGGCTTCGATGTTGATACTGAGAAAGTAAGCGAAAACCATGTCGGTGTTCTCGAATGCTATTTATCGATGAAGAAACCATAAAACGGTACCTACTCAGGAAGACGAATAACGCTTGCGATTAGGTAGGTCAATGTTTGATAATGTGAAGACCTTTTTGTTTAATTTCAGGATGTTACCAAGACGTTCGATGCTAACATTTCGAACATCTATTCCATTGACATTTTTCTTGACAGTATTAGTAACTCAACCGTATTATTTTGAGATTGCTGTAGGAGATTCCGGAAGTTATAATATATATTATTTCCCATCTTTTGCATTGTTTTCCCGACTTTTGCAGTGGGTTTAAGAATAAAAGGACCTCTAATAAGAAATGTCACAAAGTCCTACCACCCATTTTAAACATTGAATGTGGTGATTATAGCTTGCCAGTTGAATATCTTTTGTATGTATTTTACTTATTCATTTTGTTAATTTTTGGAAAATCGAGCCACACCTTTTTTATGCCTCCATTTCTACGTTGAAGAAGCGTTCCAGCTACCATCATCAAAATTAATTGATTTTTTCTCAAACTTGGAAACTTAAATGTGGTTGAACAACGCATAAAAAATCGAGGTAACCGAACACGAAGAGGTGTCAGAGTCAAACCTATTGCGGTGGGTGCATTGAGTTATTGCAACCAAAAAACCTCAGCGACTTTTTCACATTCGAGTAGTCAGTAATTTGTTATTAACAAATGAATTGGAAAATAAGAAGCTAACAAGTAAATAAACCAGGAACACATTTCTTATATATTTTGGGGGAAAATAAACACTTTTCAACTCTTGTCAATTTTTCTTAGAATGCTACGGTTAATGTATTGATAAAAAATCACTTAGAATCGTGATTTTCAAAAATAATGTCTTACCTTCTACCAAAGCATTTCTAACATTGCGGATCTGAAATCACTCGTTGAGACATGTATTTTTATGATAAGCTTATTTATTCATACTAGCAAATTTTTTTTATCAAGTATAATATATGATAATTTATGATTAAGAAGTTGTAATTTTTACCAATTCACCCTCTGTTTCTGCATCTGTCGGTTAATCAAGCGTCTCATCTGGAATAGAGTTTCTTACTGATTTGCCGCGTGTTGAGATCCGAACACTTTCAAACTGTTTTATATTTTTTAAACTGCTTGCCAATAATTACTAAAGATTCTCTGAAAAACTTTTATTGACATTTTGACCTTTTTGCTCCGAAAAAAATCCAATGTTTTCCTAGGCGGAATGCAGAGTGAACATACTTTTTTTGTAATATTGCATAATTATTATTTTACGAACACAAAGCTTACATACATTAACTTTCAAATGAAATCCATATGATATTAATATATTATTGATTTTTATTGAAAAACATTAATGAAATTGAAATTGTAAATTTTGTAATTAGTAGAAATTTCATAATCAATGGTCACCATCATTATCTTTCTCAGTTATATCGTATACGAGTATTTCTGCATCCTGACATGCTGCAACAGCATAGATCGCATCATTTAAAGCCTTGAAACAAGAAAGAATATCTATACTCATCACTGCAAAATGACTTTCCTCTGCATGGAAAAATGAATTTTTGTAATTTTCCAATTGCTGGATCTCCTTAGAAATAATTGGAACACAATATATTGATTATCTATTATTTAATTTGCAGACACATTGTGTTGGATTGATTACACATCTCCAAATCTCGATGGAGACTTTTCACTCGCATAACATTCTGCTGGAGTTATTTTATCTAATGCCATATTTTTGATAGTTGCATCTTTTTATCTGATTAATTTATTGACATTATCGTATGTCCACAAAAACCTAATTTTTTCTGGTTAGATCGACTAAAAATTCCGATTTTGAGTGATTTTCCGACTTCAAATCACCCGTAGGAACCATTTTTCCAAAAATGGCAAGAGTTGAAAATTGTTCAATTTTTGCCCAAAATATATAAAAAATGTGTTCCAGGTGTTAGTTTCTAGCTATTTTGTAATTTATTTGTTAATAACAAAGTACTGACCACTCGTACGCAAAAAAGTAACTGCAATAGGATTTGTCCTGGCTCTTCTTCGTGGTCGCTTACCTCGATTTTCCATTCGTTGCTATTTGAAATTTGAAAATTTTTATACATAAGTATTTCAATAAGTTCTATTCAATCTAAATATTTTCAACATCTGGAAATAGCTGTCAGCATTGTTATTCTAAATAGAAGGTAGAATAGAATTTTTCAATTTTAAAAATTACATTAAAATTTTGCATGAGAAACTATCAATATACTTTGGATGTAAATTTAAGGGCTTTCGGAATATTTAACGGTTTTGAAATTTCTCTTAAAAACTCTATCTTGCTTATTTATTACCATTCTAGGCTGAAATCACAAGAGCACTCGTCGTGCATGAAATTAAACGTTGAATGCGATAATTCATACAGAGCCTGGAGATTCGTTCCCCAAAAATTCACATTTTCTGTTTTCAAAAAGTCGATAATTTCAAACGAAGCACTCTGAATTTTATCATCCAATTAAATCCAGGTTTTCATTATCTTTCACATTTGACACTTCAAGAATAATTGAACACTTTAAAAATCATTTCACCCGCCTTACTCTTGATAACTGGTTTTTTGTTAGGCGATGACATTTTTTCAGGAACAATACAAAAATAATTCGGACCATACCAAACGACAACAGAATTGGAGGACAAGTAGCACAACTAATGATACACACACAACCTTGATGAGCCCGTCCCACCCAGGATGTTCCTCTCTAAGCGAGGTTCATCTCCCTTGAGGACTTCCACCACTTCCCGCCATATTATCCGTTGGGTCTCATCATCATAGTTTGCGTTTCGGCGTACAGCTCATCCCTAGCTAAAAGGACTAGCAGCTGGGGGCGAGCCGTCTTCTCTTTGGTCGTGTAACCTCGGTGGTTTTTTCTTCGGCGGTCTTCCGTTGTGTGTGTTTGCTCTACCTCTACAAAGTGCGTCCTCAGCCGGCAATTTCGGCTGGAAACACCCTCATAAAGTGAGTCTTCTTTTCTTCCGATCTCTTACAAGCGTCGTTGTTGTTTTCTTGTTAGCCGCGGCTTGGGCGTAGCTGACTCCTGTCTTCTTTACTGCTGTTGCTCTTGTCCTTGTCTTCTGGTTGTTTGGGGCTTTTGGGCATCCTTTGTAGTTTGCCGGGTGTTCTCCCTGGCACTTTGCGCAGGTGGCCGGCTTGGACTTCGGTCGTGGGCAGTCGTTGGATCGGTGTGGTCCTCCGCACTTCACGCATTTCGTGTTTACGTTACACGTCGTCTGTCCGTGGTGGAAGCCTTGGCAGTTGTAGTACTGCGTCGGCCCTTTTCCTCTTCTTTGTTCTTCCCACCTGATCCTCACCTTCTGGATGTGTTGGATTTTTCGGATGTTTTCTTTCTCTTCAGGCTCTAGCTCCACCAGGTAGATGGGTAGCGATCTTCTCTCTCCGAATCTGGAATGAAGTTGGGTTAGTCGTTTTATACTTACCCCTTGTCTCTCGATTTCTTCCTTGATTTCCTCGCAGTGCGTTAGTCCTCGGATGACGATCCTTGCCATCCTTTCTTCTTGTGGCATATACGTATACCACTCCACTTCTTTTCTTTCTTCTCTCAGGTACCTTTTGAGGTTCCTGTAGTCCTCTGGTCCGTCGCAGGGTATTTTCACTCCGAGTCTTTCCCGGATTGTTATAAACCTCGTCTTTATGTTTCTTCTTTCGATTTCTTTTCTTACGGAGCTCCAGTGGTGGATGCTCCGCAGAATGACGGGTGGTGGTCGGTGCGTCGTCGTTGTCTTCTTGTTTTCGCGGATGGCCTCGTCCATCATCGCTTCCTCGTTGGATTTCTTCCGGGCGGCGGCTTCTTTTTTTGTATTTCCCTGATGGATATCACTTCCGTGAAATCCATCTCCTCTTCTTCACTCTCTTCTTTTCTTGGGGGTTCTGTCCTCTGCGTCTTTCTGCGGACGCTTTCTGATCGGCTTCGGCTTCTCTTCTCCTCTTGCATTTCTTCCATTGCTTTTGCCATGCTCTCCATGGCTTTTCTTAGTCCTGTCATTTCATCTTCCATGCGCTGGATGGTTTTCCTCATCTCTTCTGCGGCTTCTTTCGCTTCTTCTGCTTCTTTTTCGGCCATGTCCCTTTCATCTCGTAGTATCTGCCTTATTTCCATTTCTTTCATTATTTTCGTGGTTTCTTCCTGCAATTTTATGACTTCTTCCTGTTGCTTTGTGCTTTCTCGCACCACCTTTTTTGCTTTCTGTATGGCTCTTGTTGCCTCGTTGTCTTCGCTGTCCGAGTCCGATGTTGTTTCCATTGTCCTCCTTGTCCTGTTGCTAGCTTGGCTGCTAGCACGGCTGTCGTTCTTCTTTTTGGGTGGCATCTTTATAGCCCTGTCCTCAACAGGTCCTCAAACATACAAAACATCTATTAAATCCGGACTTAAAAAATAAAAATATTTTTCAAAATTTTCATAAATAGAAAATAAGTGTTAAAAAATACTATTTGCGTTTAAAACGCTGTTTTCGTCGTCTGATAAACATCAGCCTCCGTCCGATCGCTTTCTCAAAATCTGCTTCGCTTGCTTCGGAGTATTCAAGACACGTCCTTCCTACTCGGCTGCTCGCTGTCGACTACTACCTAATGATACGCCTCTGTACAGAGCAATTATAATGTCACAGTATATAATGTCTTGCAAGAGCTGTAGTGGGTGGTAACATGAAAAGTGAGTTTGAGCGCATGGAGCATGGGGTAGTTGATAGTTATTTAACCAACAAGTGTAGTAATGAGGGACATTAATGAACGTCCAGGCGTCCTACGGGCAGGACAGAGCGTCCTGCCGGTAGGACGTAAAATTTCTTACACGGTTTCGAATATAACGGGTACTGCTAGAAGGATGGAAATATCTAAATATTTATTTGTTTCATAGGTAAGTAAATAAATAATGACATTAAAATGTATGTTCGGTTGTTTACACCAAAGGTAAGAAGCCTAAGAAGAAAAATTATCGATAACAGATCTCTATTATTATAACCCAAATAAGGCATTTTTATTAAGATTGGAATATAGAAGAATGTAAAAGTTAAGACGCCTTACTAATATGTCAGTGAGCTATCATTTTCAATTTTTGGTGGCTTGCTTAATTATTGTTTAACCAAAACTTCATAGATATTTACTGAGGTTTTGTGCATTATTTGGTCATTTTGCGTACTTTTTGGGTGGAATTAATTGTTTTTGACTGATTCCGAACTCTGTTGACCGTTTCGGACTGTAATTACGTGAAATGAAGCGTTATTTGATGAAATAATATCGCATCGAAAATTTAAAATTTAGTGAGAATTGTAGCGCCGTTAGTGGTAGCTGCAGATTCTTCCACATATATCAGTGCTGATATCCTAAAGCCGCGTCCACATTATGTCGAATGGTCTCGATCGACAATGCCCTCTATTGTAAGCTGCGTTCACATTATGGATCGACAATTTCGGGCGACCATCCACACTGTGGACGCGGCTTTACGTGTTATCTATGATCTATGTGTGTGTGTGTTTTTTTTTATCTATACTCTACACTCCGTATAAATAATCGCATTCGACGTTTCGTTAGTGCTAAAAGAATGTGCTTGTGATTCCTGTTCGAAATTTGAATTTCATAGGTCGATAAATAAACAAGAGAGAGTTTGTGAATGCATGGATTTCAGGAAAAAATTCAAAAACGGTTAAATTGATAGCCAGAGTATGTGAATGTATGACTATGTATGACTTTGGGATGATCCCAAAAATTGAGAGAAAAGTTGTATTTTACATTCAGAATAACGAAGTTGACAGCTACTCCCGAAAGAACCGGAAGTTGGAAATACTTATTGACATGCTCCTGTATATAAATTTTCAAATTTCGAATAGTATTAGTTTTTCATATATCGCTAATGAGCCCTCGACATGACACACCCTGTATATCGAAGGACGCTCAAAACTAAAAGCAAAAGTGTTGCTGAACATGTATAAGGAGAAGATCGGGCCTATTGCTGGAACCCTTTCTGGAATCTGGAATTTATTATCTGAGCAGACTAGGGCTGGTCGAAAACATCGAGTGTCATCTTCGTCTAGATTGAAATGAGTCGCGGACTGGTTTTGGTCAGAATAGTTCCGGTAACAGCAGATTCTTTTTTTCGTCCAAATACTGCCGAAAAGGCTCGTTCAGTGACATATTAAAGATAGGCCACCATTCACAAATTATTAAACTTTGCTCCAACATAATTCGTTTTGACTTATGCCTACATTGATAAACAGTTGTGTTCACGGGCAATAATTGACAACTTTTAGAATTTGGAAAATCCAATAATTTATTTGTACATTTCTTTTGCAAACCCCAATTTTTTTTGTAATGTTCCAACTTCGAAAAAACTATTTGGAAAAATACACAAATGTTTTGCACTGAAAACATCCATTATGCAAGGACAGTTTATTTTTACGGTTCTTGGAACGAAATTTTAATTGTATAATTGAACACGTCAACGTCTCAAGTTTGTTTGTCATCAGATACTGAACAGACATGAGAACAAAAAAATACGTTCACTTAATTTGTTCAATTTCATGACAAACTGCGAATTAAATTGTTGTGTAAATTTAAAGAGTTTTGTTAAAATACATTAAAGGGTATACTTTCAAAGGTAAGTATCCAAGTAATAGTTACTTACAATTTCGAGAGCTATAATTTAAAAGTTAAACAGGTAGGCATGTACTTTAAGTAATTATTTGCTTTAGGAAAGTATACACGTGATCTGAATTCCACAATGGATTTAAATGGGAAGGAATAAAAATGTACGATGTACAGGGCGTGTCTTAACTAGTATTGGTTAAAAGCTTTAGGGGACGGTGCCGTTATACTACATTAAGCTTAGTTGTTCGGATATCGTTATAGCATACATATTTCTTAATTCGGAGCGTCTAATATTTTTTATTTGGACGGGTAAAACTTCTTTGTCTATTACCCGATACCAATTTCTTTTTGCTTTGTTCTAAGTATAGATCCAACGTAGTATCATTGCAATTTAATTGGTATTGCACTATGAACTTCGAAGGAGCACCAAGAAAATCGTCAAAATCGAATAAGGAATATTATATTGGTTGATGTTTTTTTAGATCGAGTCCTAGAAACAAGGCAGGTAAAGTGGACGTAATATTTTTAATGCAGCTATCTAATCGTATATCCCCTTTAAGTTATATTGCGGAGCATGACGGTATCGTATCGAATTACAGTCGAACAAAGAGCCGACAAATTAAAGTTCGCACAATATCTATTACGGCAAGTATACCTAACTATGATCAGAGACATACTCGATCTACCCGTCACTGAAAAATGTTAGACACAAAAATATCCGATTTTAACAAAGAAAATTATTATTATCATTTTATTCAATTACTTGTCTTTTGTTGAGTTGTTTTTATTATCTATCCATAAGGAATGATAAATCACGGTAACTAAGTCTTCCCATATTTCTTTAGGAACTACTTCCCTGAATTTTATTATGAAAAACAATGGATAAGAAATCCCTTTAAAAATAAAAATAACCTACCAAAAATTAATTTGCCTCCAAGTGAAAACTCTTTCATTAAGTTGTCATGTGATCAAGCTCTGAAATCGTGTTCGAAAACCACACTGTCGATTTTTTTTTGGATAAATGTCCGAAAAGACTATCCAGCGATTGGTAAATTTGCACTTTATTGCTTGATAGGCATATCAACTACATCCTACTTGGGTTTATTAGAAAGATAAGTATGGAAATAAGTTGAACGTGAAGAGTGACTTGATGCTGGAATTTTCAAGTTTCAGTCCTGTTATTGATGCACTGGTAAGGGATAAACAATGTCAGAAATCCCCTTTGTTTGTAATTATTGATAGTTTTATAATTTTAAAGTTGGTGCTAAGGGACTGTCTGCCTTTAAGTCATGTCGCACAATTCGTTGGCACCAAAACATTCAATTTTTTGCTCGCCGACTTGATTGTCCTATCTCGTTATAGCAAGGTATAATAATTTTCGCGTCCCACTTAGCAGTGATAAAACAATTACTTATTACATAGTACCACGATGGGTATACTGGTGGTATATGTACATCGCGATACCGGTATACTGATGATCTGGCAAACTCACGGATCCCCATTTTAGCTGTCTGCTGACCTTCCCAACCACCTTTTTTCCTTTTTAAATGTCCCTTAAAATTCAGAAGAGTGAATTCCAATAAACAATCTGAAGCCTCAAGGTGGGATCCTTAAACAAGGTGAATGGCTTATCCCATATACAATTATTATTAGTGATGCTCTGTGAGTGCCAGGCAAACCGTTTTTGTATGCAACGTTACTGAGAGCACCAATGGACTCACAGGGTGGTGCTGGATCTGCAACTATAGATAAAAACCAACAAGCATTCTGTAAATTAATTGCAGAGACTAAAATGTTTTCCTATGTCAGATTTGTTGCAGCCGTGGCGATGAGAACTTGGCTGGAAGAGGTAATTTTGGAAGGCTTTAATGGCGTCAGCTGCTGACTAGTGGAGGGGCCAACGACAGCGTCACTGAATCTCAATATTTTATTCGATATGCCCTTTAGGAAACTTAGTGAGATTTCTACACAACCTTCTGCAACGCTAGAAGATTTCCAATCTCCAAGGGTGGTGCTGGATCTGCAACTATAGATAAAAACCAACAAACAAGGAACATGAGTCAGCAGAGGGAAATTAATTTTGGCTTCTGATCGTGAACAGAAAAAAAAGGAGATTGCTATTAATTAATTTTTTCTTGATACATAATAGTTATTTATGTAACAAGCATCATAAAACGATCAGTATAGTACAAGTAGTAAATGTAATAGGGCGAGGCCAAGTTCGATATATAGCACGATGTGTGCCATAATGATTGCTTATGATTCGTATTACATACAAAATTTCATCTGATGGCATTTAGAAACTTCATTTTTGACAATGACAACTATTTTCAAAGCGGTAAGAATATGTGTAGATGAAAATATTAGTATGTTGGTGATCTGTGATTTGCCATTTCCTTGAAAACGTCAGGCTGTAACGGCAAGTTTTGTTTATCTGCTGTTCAACACAATTGTCACGTAGATGACGCGAAATATCGAGGAATCCCTTTGGCCGGTAAAATCATTAAATAGCATTTGATCGGTACGACTAGAAAAATCAAGAATATCAATCATGGAATAGTATATTGTGTCACAATGGCAGAAAATAAGCTTTAGCATCTCAGGACGAATGAACCAATGAAAAGTAAAATATAACCAAAAACTTTGACATTCACTGACAGATGGTGGAAATCTTCAAAAATCGTGGCGTTATGAATTTACCGACCTTGGGCTGCCAAACAAAACTTTCTGCCATATTTTTGGTATAGTGATACTTTTCCGCACATGTTGGGTACACTATTTTCTTTACTAGCGTGCGGAAAAAACCCAAAAGTTAACATAAAGAAAAATTTATTATTAAATATATATTATCAAATAATTGATTATTATCAATATTATTAAACGTGCAATTTGTAGCATTCTGTAAATTAATTGCAGAGACTTAAATGTTTTCCAATTTCAGATTTGTTGCAGCCGTGGCGATGAGAACTTGGCTGGAAGAGGTAATTTTGGAAGGCTTTAATAGCGTCTGCTGCTGACTAGTGTAGGGGCCAACGTCAGCGTCACTTAATCTCAATATTTTATTCGATATGACCTTTGGGAAACTTAGTGAGCTTTCTACACAACCTTCTGCAACGCTAGAAGATTTCCAATCTCCAAGGTGCTTAATATTTGTCATTCTTTCTCCGGAATCTGCAAGCATTGTGGCGGCGAAACGTCGGAAGCTGTGGTCCCCGTATATAATTGAGAATTTGGAAGCTTTAGATAACCTTCCACGGATTTGGAAGAATTTGATTGAAGCACTACTGGACATTGATTTGGTTATAAAGCGGTGCTGCTCCATCTTACTGAAACCATATTGTATTGGCAGGAGCTTGAGGGTTTGCTAGATCAGTACCTTTATAAGTTTGTCAAAATTGGCACGACATTAATTTGAAGCAGTTCTAAATATTCATCTCCATTCAAGTTGCCATCATTCATCACAAAGGCACCTACGATAGGATTTCCAACAATTCCTTCCCAAACATAAACTTTTTCGGGATATTGCTTATGTATTCCATTTGGCTGTTCCCGATATTCAATGTTCCGCTAGTAATCGGAATGAAAAGGAAGCATTGCATCTTGTTTTTGATAATTCAATTCACGTCGTTATGGCTAATTGTACGGGTTTCCTAGAAAAGTCGCGAGAAGTTCAGTTGCTTTCGTAGTGTTTGGTGTAACATAACACAATAGCTGGTAATATCATAGTTATTGTTCCTACGTTAAAAGGACGGTAAAACTATTATTATTGGGCATTTACAGTAGGAAATTCCCTGGTTTGGTATTAATATGAAGTTTCAATTTATACTATTGAGATGCATTTTAAAATATTTAAATTTCATACCTAATTATTGAGATCATACCTCTAACTCTGTACCTCAGGACTGGGTTCATGGACCCAATAGTCACTTGGTTTTTTCAATTGATTTACATCAAAAAAGAATCCTTCCATTTGTTTTATTTATTCTGTAATTCAGATCACCTTTATTATTTAAAATATCCTCAGGCCGGTCCTGTGTCCTTGCCCTTGAATAATAGAGACTATCTAACTGTGAAATAGTTTTGCCAACCTTATTGGAAGAAAAACTCCTAAGATTGAAATTTATGTTATGTTATTTTCATTTATTTAATAATGTACGGCGTATTTATGAAAAATTGATAAGTAAGGACGTAAGGGAAAATTTAAAACACTTCTAAATGATCTTTCACTCAAAAACATTTATGCAATATAATCAGATTTTATATCTAATAAATACATGAAATTATGCAATTTTTTTTACAAATACCGTTAAAACCATGGACAAAATAGGTACTTATACGCTCGTGTACGCTAGAACATCTGGTTCTAACAGATTCTATACATAGATAAGAAAATACTTATAGATGGGAAACTGACCCGTGGCGCCCTCTATTTGTTCGGGTGGCGCCACCTTGAGAGTCCCGTCAGTACCTCAACACAAATGATGTTTGTGAACTTCGCTAACAGCCGAAAAAAAAGATTCCTGTAATTTTACAGTTTTTGGCGGCATATTCAAAATTACTGTAATTTTACTTTTATTGTAGAATGACATTTTTGGTCCATTTTTTGATATTTCATTTAATGTTACTCAACATTAGATTGATAATACAATAATAACAATCAAATAGTGAAGTAAAATCAATTGAAGTTTCAAAAAAGAGACCATAATGCCTGAAGTGAGTAAAATAAAGCAATAATCATATATATTTTATTGAATAAAGCAAGTGTACAATAAATGAAACGTTTTTATACCTATTTCAATGACAAACATGAAGAAAAATAAATATTTACAACAATGCTGGGAAGTTCAAAGCTGTATGGAAAAATAACTACTTCTGTCACTTTTCATTTGATAAAACGTGTTTTTTATAAAGATAGAGCTTACCGGGTGCACCTCACTACAGTCTTTCACAATACATATTCTCGACATTGTCTCTTGAAATAAAAGTACCACTATAAACAATAAAAACCAACTACGAATACTCAACACACACACAAATAAGAAAAATAGTTTTTAAAAACGGAAACCGGACAAACTTACGATACACGTTGTAAAACTTTGATCTGCAGCTGTCAGGCAGTTGTCAGACTTGTCAGGTTAGGATCATAGATAACACGTTATGATGTCAGCGCTGATATATGTGGGAGAATCTGAAACTACCACTAACGGCGTTACAGTTTTCACTGAATAAGAAATTTTAGTACTGACGGGACTCTCTATGTGGCAGCACCCTCGCGCCTTCAGAGATCCCCTACCCTGATTCTATATACAAAATGGACGATGTGAAGATCGTAGCGGAGAGAAATAAAAATATCAAATTTTAGATTTGTTCACACACACGTAAGTTTGATGATTGAATTTATAGTTCATGAAATACCTTTTATCTTCTACTACTTTGTGAAGATTGTATAATTACTTATTTTCTATGTTTTAGACCGTTCTGGGCCTTGAAGTGCCTCGTAGAAGTGGCTTCGATATAGCTTCGGTGTCGGCTTGGGAAAATTTTCAGTTCAGCTTACCTCTTGGAGTTTTCACTTATGGTTTATTGGAGGAATTCAACATTCACAGTGGTTATTTAACAGGTTAGTGACACAAATTTACTGTAGGTATAGTCTCACTTTTTAAAAAAAGTTTAATTTCAATTTATTTTTCTAACATGAAAAAGATTATACTTTTCAATTCTGTATCTCTTCCAAAACCCGACGCTTTCTCCTCCGCTTCTAATCAATAGCAAAGTATTTCAATTTTTTCAAATCAACAACCATATTTCTCTCAATATCTAAGTTTATTCTATCTTTGCTGACCAATCAAATTCATTTGATAATTTGTGATTTTTGTTATTTGACTTGATATTTTATAATTTGATCTTTTTCTGATATGAGAGTTTATTTTCAATGTCTCCAAATAATTTATTGTTGCTTTTATCTTTTAGTTAAAACATTTTGTCCTTTCTTCCATTCGTGTTGACAAATCTAGGTTCACACCTTGTTAAATTTGATCATAAGTGTACTTTTCCGATTATTACCAGGGGCAAATTTTATAACCTAACAAATAAATTTTATTTTCTAGGATCTTTTTTTTAGATTTATTATGAGCCAAGAAACTCTTGCAAAGCATCTGAAAATTCTGAAACTATGATATGATATGATAGGATTTCAATAAATTAGAGAGAAGTTATCAAGATTCCCGTTCAAAGTTTGGGTCTTAAATATATGTCAGGTGATTTGTTCATATTTTACTCAGTTAAATGTAATTCAATTTTCAACTTATTTTTATTATTCATATGTGAAAGGCACATTATAAAATTCAAACCGCCTTCTCTAGTTTGATCCATTCACTTTATTTATTTTGTTTATTATAGAGAAATTTCCTTGTCAAATAGTTTCAACTATTAAGATCTTATACCAAAATAACCCTTGTTTGGAGTATGTGTTGTATAATTTCACTTTCCATATCAGTATATCAGAATTTGTGGAAGCAGATGACGCTAAAGCATTTCTTTATATTGAAAGTGAATACGACAGTAGAGTTATGGGGAAACTTGATTTTTACACGCTTGAAGAATTGTGATTCAATGGCAAGTAATGTTAATTATATTGTGGAGACCAGTCAAAAATTGCGTGGTACATGTTTTAAAATTGATGACCAGTGTTGGTTGGTTCGATGCTACTAGCTGGATTTCCGGATACATTATCTACAATTAAACATTCTGGTATTCAGGTTACAACAGATTCAATTGAAGCAGTCACTGGACATGCAATGTGACAGTGATATTGCAAGTGCGTTCGGCGCTAGTAAGCCGCCGGCACCGTTAAAGGGACGTCTAACGCGTTTGGTGCGGTATTTCTAAGTGGTACTTTCAGTAAATCGGACTGGTATATAGACTCTGGCGCTAGTGTTCATCTTACTGCTCGACAGGATTGGATTAAGCGTCAGATTTCTGCGGAAGTTCCAGAAATAGTTGTACCCAATCAGACAAGGATTCCTACTAAATGTTCAGGTGAAGTGATCATCACAACTATAGTCGGTAATGGTGAATACGATATACCTGTAAATGAAGTTTTATGTGTTCCTGATTTCACGACAATCTTATTGTCAGGAAGTCAACTCATTAAAATTGGAAATTCCCCTAGTTGGAAGAATATTGTTCTACAATTTTAAATAAGCAGAAGAGACCAGGTGCAATAGCTAATTTAGATAATGGGATCTAAAAATCAAACATTTTTAAGTATGAGAAATGTTCTGACTATGTAGATATTTTATTGGACAGTCAGTCAAATAATAACCTGAAATTGTCAGTTTTAGTGGGATGACACTGATGAGACTGGGAGAGCTGAAACAGTCGAAACAGAGAAAGTTGAGGCGTCTAGTTATACCTGACGAGATGTTTGGCTAATTATTACACTGATGACAGTGTTTATCACGAACCTCCGCTACTAAGAAGGTCTGAAAGATAGCCAAAACCTCGAGCTTTTGAAAACTGTGTGATCTTTTTTCTCCAGAATTTATACAGTTGGACAATGAACCAAATTCAGTTGAGATGACTATGTCAAGACTAGACAAAAACAGTTGGGAAGAAGCAAAGGCGGAAGAACTACATTCCTTCGAAGAAAATGAGGCCAGGGAATTGGTCGATATTCCAGAGGGTAAAACTATAGTGCAGTGTAAATGGGTGTTTGAGCGGAAAACTAACAGCTAAAACGATACAGAGCGCGGTCAGTTGCTAAAGGATTTACACAAAAATGAGCTATTGACTTTAATGAGACTTCAATGGAATATATATGGACTCGGGATCTTAGTTTTAAGTTTCTTCCGGAAGACGGCATATCTACATTATACCTCATGTTCATTGCGAGCTGTATTATGCTACTTTGCTGCACGGGTGTGTCCCCAGTGGTTACCTATCTATGGCGTGCCGTTTTGGTATTTAATAACATCGTTTTAAAAACAATAACAAAAATATCTCTTCTTTCAAAAATGTTTATTCCCTAATTATTCTGTTAATGAATTAAAATTATGTTTTTCATAATAATAATACAGGAATTTCCATTATGAAAAACATAATATAAATTGCCGATTTAAAATTATGAAATACATAATAAAAATTCATGAATTAAAATTATGAAAAACATAATAGAAATTCAATTTCCATTATGTATTGAGGTTGCCTATACTAATCTAATGCAAGTACCTGAAATCGTATAGTAAATGCATTACTGCAGAATAGGCAAACTCAATACATAATGTAAATTGAATTTCTATTAAGTTTTCAATAATTTCAATTCTTGAATTTCTATTATGTTTTTCATAATTTTAAATATGTAATTTCTATTATGGTTTTCATAATTGAAATACGTGTATTATTATTATTAGAATCATAATTTAAATTCAAGTATTAAAATTATGAAAAGCATAATAAAAATTAAAGAATTAAAATTATGAAAAACATTATACAAATTCAAGAATAAAAATTATTGAATAAATAGTACAAAACGGATTTGTATTGAGTTTTTCATAATTTTTTTTCTTCAACTTCCATTATGTTTTCAATAATTTTAATTGTTGAATTTCCATTATGTTTTTCATAATAATAATACACGAATTTCCATTATGGAAAACATAATAGAAATTACCGATTTAAAATTATGAAAAACATAATAGAAATTCAAGAATTAAAATTATTGAAAACATAATAGGAATTCAATTTACATTATGTATTGAGGTTGCCTATCTTGCAGTAATGCATTTCAGGTACTTGCATTAGATTAGTATAGGCAACCTCAATACATAATGGAAATTGAATTTCTATTATGTTTCTCATAATTTTAATTCTTGAATTTTTATTATGTATTTCAATATTATGTTGTTCATAATAGAAATTCCCGTATTTATTATTATGAAAAACATCATTTTAATTATTCAACAGAATAATTACGAAATAAAAATGTTTGAAAGAAGAGATATATTTTTTCTACTCTTTTGAAACGATGTTATTAAATACCAAAACGGCACGCCATACCCATCCAAGTACTAACCGCGCTTGACATCAGTGATTGGTCAACGCCCGATTTTATAAACCTTCATTATAAATCATATCAAAACCATTTATATAAGTCATGTTTGTGATTATCAATGATTAGTTATAAGTTCCAGTTAAATGTTTTGGATCCCCTATAAATTATAATTTTGAGGTTAAGTGTAAAATAACATTCAAGTAATATGAGACATACGTAAAACAACAGAATACGTCACCCATTATGACGTTACGTCATACATTGCCCAGCTTGCTCTTTCTTTCATGAGATGGAGGAGACGGAATTATGACGTCATTAACGTATTTCTCATCCAAGGTCGACATAAATTTTATCTGTTACTTTTGACAGTTCAATTGACATATTTTGAAAACAATTCTTAACATAATATGTCATTGATTATAATTTTAAGGTTAAGTGTAAAATAACATTCAACTAATATAAGACATACGTAAAACAGCAGAATACGTCATCGATTATGACGTAACGGCGAAGGATGACGTTGAACAAACTCTATGTACGTAAAAATTTTTTAACTGGGTTGATTTATTTGGACAAATTTTCTACCACCATAGGCGTATTATAGAATTTTTAAAAAGGAGTTCATTTTTGTGTGAAAGTTTCCATTTACCATGGAAGTTGAATACAATTAATCCAAAGGATTTATTTACTTGGACAAATTTCTCCCATCATGGGCGTACGATGGAATTTTTGAAAAGGATTGATTTGTTTTCAAAAGTTCTAAATTATGAGCGTATGTATACTTTGTACATATGTATGTTCCTACATAGAAGTTTTTTAACGGGGTTGATTTATTCGGACAAATTTCTTTCCATCATAGGCGTATAATACAATTTCTGAAATTGGGTTCATTTTTGTGTTAAAGTTCCCATTTACCATGGAAGTGGAATAAAATTAGTTTAAGTGATTAATTTATTTGGACAAATTTCTCGACAAAAATATTGGGCTTGATTATTTCATGGGTGATGTTTTTGAAGTGGATGTGCTCAGCAAATTATGGCATAGAAAATACCCATCATAACTTGAGACGGGCAATTGTCTCCTGAATTTTTTCGCATTAATTTAGAAGATCCTTGTATCTGTTCATATTCATAGATAAATTATTTCCAATGTATTATTATGGTGCTAATAACCCTTTATGGTGGAGCAGGTTGACCGAAAACGTATTAAAAGTGAAATAGGAAAACCCGAAGTTATTTCTTACATTCCTTTCCAGTCCCACATAAATTATGCGAGTTAAAACTTTCAAAGCATTAAGAGTAATGCTCATTGTTTAATAGTTCCCACACGTATTTGCTCTTTCATTTTTTGGTAGTGCAAAAATGAAACTCGTTTTAAAGTCGGGAGACATTTTCCCAGATCCGTGAATATTTTCAATTATTTTGAATAATCGACTATGCTCTGATTCTTCCATTGCTCCAAGTAATTCGTTTGCGCCAATGGATTTCCTTGGGCTCATATATTCTAATGTTCGTTCCAATAACAATTCAAGTATGGTATTTTTGGATAGTTATGTATGAAAATAGCTTTCAAATATTTTTGGGAAACAACCTCTATGGTGCGCTCTGTACTGCAACGCCTATGAGACTATGATTACGGTGAAGCAGTGTCGAACGCGGTAAGACTTGTACGGGCAGTTAATTCCCTGTTTACTTACAAAAATCTGACTAGTGATTTATATGAAGTGCTTGCTGTTTTTAATATATTATAGATTATTTTCCAATAACTGTGTTTCACAGCAGATTTTACCCTTGAAATGCACAAAATAATTATAGCGTAGAATCTCTTGCCTTTGTACATGTAAATTTTCTTGCTGTAATGTAAATGGCTGTACAAATAAAAATGATGAACTATAAAAAATTAATTACATCATTTAAAAATGAGTCTTTGCATGTATACAAGGCAAGTTGATATTGTAGATTAGTCAATCAAGTACTGAATATTTTAGGTCTGGTAACTGGTAACTGAGCTAGATGATCTTTTACATGGAATTGTTTTGTAAATAAATGATTTAAAAAAAAAACAAAAAACAATCCAAATCTCAATACCAAAGTGGTTTTGATAAAAGGGAGCTTGCACAAACTAAATAAGAAATTAGCAGCCACGTTGAGAATGTATTTGGTAACTACCTATTATTTTTTATTTATAATTTTTGTTTTAATAATAATTTGTTTGTGGGTAGTTACATGTCGCTAGCAACTGTGATCATGTCTACTGCTTTGGAAAAAACTAATTTCATACTTCTAAGTAACTTTCAGATAAAAAATATATAATTTTATTGTGTTCAATGTCATCACTAATAGTGAACAGCAAAAAGCAAATATGGAAGATATTTTAAAGAGAGGTAGTAAAGCAAAGGGGAGAAATTTCAAAGAAGGTGGAAGTAAGTACTTAAAATGTTTCTTTGGCAAATATGATTATGGTGTATATCACTGTTAATTATTTCTGGATTAAAAAAACAATTATTTGTCCTCAGCTCCTGCAAGAGTTAGACTAGGGGGATTGAAACAAACCTCAATCAGATATTTAGAAAAAAAGAATGACCGATGGTTTGAAGTGAGATGCAAAGAATTGACCTTAGCTTTAAAAAGGTTTTAACTTGAGAGTATGGAAAGAAAAAGGAGACTAGAAATGGACGAGACCAGGCTGCATATGGATGAAAAACGACTGAAAATGCAATTGGATATATTCCAGAATCAACAGAGATTCATGGAAATAGTTTTTCAGATTAAGTGCCAACACCAAATATAAAAAAAGACCCTGTACATTATAAATAGTTTTATTTTTGTTTAATAAAAATTAGAACTAAAATAATAAGTGACAAATATTTAAGCAGAATAATTGATAATGAGGATTTTGTCTTTATTGCTGGGATAGATAAATTTCTAGGTCTGGGGAGTCAACATCAAAATAATGCCTGGTATTGCTTCCATATAAACAAGTATGGCAGTTTGTTAAAAGAACAGCAACTGTATACATACAGCTTAAGTCTTGCAACAACAACTTCCGATTTTTTCTAAAATCTAGAAACGCGAATATTTGTAATATTTTTCCAAATCCCCATTCTACAGTGATCCTCATTGACCTCATTAAATTGTTAAATATTTGTCTATTTGGGTTTTGAATGATTTGATGCTGGGAGTATGGCCTAACTAATATATTCATCCCCATAAAGCACAAATTCCTGATCAGGGAAGACGACATGTTGCTGCAATTGTTCAAGCAACAATGAATCGCGGAGAATTGCAGCATAATGGCGCCTTCCTTGATACGCACCCTTGAGATTAATTATAAGGCCATCAGGAGTACACAAACTCTGATACTTTAAGCAATGCATTTTTTTGTGACCACTATAATACGCCTCCTGGTTCTCAGAGGGCCTAAAAATTGCTCTTGCTGTTCCGTCAATAAAAGCCCAACAGTTATGCAATGGACATCCTTTTATGTTAATTGCCCAAAAATGAAATTAAGATGTATGGAAATTGGCTTCTAGAATGTTTCAGGCAATCTTCAGGCCGAAATGGCTTGAAAAACCTGCCAGAATAATTTGGAATGATCTCAATTCTGCATTGATTAACTGCATTTTTTTTTTTATTTTGAAATTTTTTTGCGCATCAACCCCTAGGGTTATTAGCGCCCAACAATAAATTAACATAAAATTGATATACATTGATTTACATATACATAATAGAATTTTCAAATTTTATACAGTAAGTTAACTGCTTTCAGGAAAAGTAAAAATTTTTCAACGTCACAGTTTTCACCGATAATGTCTGTGATTTTATTCGGTATATTGTACAGCGTTCTTTGATGAGCAAAACGGGTACACTCCACTAGCACATGCACTACCGACACTGGAGCCTGACATGTTTCACATATGGGTGCCGCAGAATGAGACATCAGGTGGCCGTGGGAGAAGCGAGTGTGTCCAATTCTGCATTTTGTTTTAAAAAATATGATAAATGACCAAAACCAAAAAAACAGGATCAATTGAAGAATTTTTTTCAAGGGTCAGAAGAAGTAACCTACTTGAGCACAATCTTTTACTTTATTCCGATGAAAAAATTGGTTACATATTTCCTAGATTTTCCAGTTTACGTCCAAAATTTGCATCAATATTAGCTAAAGTTACTTTAGCAACTTGGGATAATACTGGGCTTAAATATCCAAATATATGCTCTAAATCAATTATTTCGTTTGGATATGCTAACCTACGAAGAAGGATGCACAAAGCTGTAGTTGCTATAAAACATAAACAAATTGGATTTTCAGTTTTTGTTTTTGCTAAGCTTTATTTCCTCTACTATTAATCCCACTGAGGAATGGATCAATAGGACTTTCACATACCTGTCAATGAAACCCTATTTACAACAATGGGGTCAGGAATTTGTAGAGCCCTGGCTAGCCTCGGTATATCCTCTGTTCTAAACCTAAACAGGGAAAGACTTAAGCTATTATTATTAAAGGCAAGGTCGAAATTTCCATATGGGGCTGCTCGGTTTCACAGGAGATCCCTATCATGTAACATATGTCTTATCAGTATATCGTCCAAATCATCGTCGTCTTCATTATCCTCATCGATAAGAATGGGGTGAAGAATTTCATCCATAATTATGTAGAATTAATTAAATATTCTATCCACCGAAAACACAAATCAGAGATAAGATATTGTGGAGACAAGATAAAAATAATTGGCTTTTCTGCCATTGCTTCCGTTTTTTTTGCATCCCTATTAATAGAAATAAATGTTTTGTTAGATGTTTTAATCGTAGTACTTTTACATTCTGGAACCGCACAAAATGTATAGCTATATTATGTTTTTACTTTGAACACATTTGCAATGAAGCAAAAACCTATTACAGCGGTATTGCGTTCAGAACACAACACCTTGACTGTAAGAGTGATACTGATACACCACAGCGTTCACAAACGCACCACGAGAAGTGTGTACATGGTGTGTACCCTGTCGACTTAAAATATTACACTGTCCGTTTTCGCTCCATAGATTATGAACGTACTCCTTCTGTCAGTCATTTTTGGCTTAGACCAAATTTTATGTTAAAGACAATCTTCCGGGTATACAAAATTATGTTGCACACGTTTTTGTTGAACTTCTATCCCTGGACTTAAAACATTGGAATTTGTGCATTATTGTCCTAGGTTAATAAAACTTATTAACTACTAATAGAGATATCCAACTTCTCAGTTGGCTAGAAAAAGCAATAATTGTCAACTTCACAGCTAGTGGTGGAAAAAATATATGTTTTTACTTATTCTGGTTGACTTCCTTCCACGGCGGTCGCCGCTTGGACTATACCTATATTAATTTTTATGTATAGCATGGATACATTAGTCCTAGCATTTTTTTCTTAATAAGATACAATCACTATGGAGTTGAGTAAGGAAATGGTTCAAGCAGCTATAGAAATAGAGTAAGTACCTATTTAATTCACACGGTAAGCTTTTTTCACACTCGTTTGACTGCAACTGTCTGAAAGGAAAAACTTTACTGTTTCTTATAATGGTTCTGGTATCTCAATGATTCCGAAATATTTAAAGCCTACCATACGACTTTCACAATGCGACAGTTTTTTTGATAAATGTGAATAAATCGAATGGTTATCCTATTATAACTAAGCACAGTTTCATTAATTTACAGAAGAAATTCACACGAAACATTCCAAGATTTAAGTGCACTCCAAATGAAGCGATAATAAAAAATCTACTTTTCATTCACTCCTTTTGTTGACAACCCTCTTTTGACTGTTATACTATTAATAATAATTCAATTCTAGTCTTTTCTTGTGCTTGTACTTACCTTACTCTGCAAGGCTGTTTAGAATGTTTTTTTGTGCTGTTCTTTTGTAGTTAAAACTGATTATATTATGGACCCCTTTTTATGTTATAGATGATTACATTAATTCATGGACATTTGACCGGAAAAAGACTTAGGGTCAATCCTTTTAAACTCATTGGTTGTGTGTATGCCAATATTAGAGAGTACAGTTCTTCAATAAAAAAGGAAAGGTTTCACGTAGTGAGTGTATTAACCATAAAATTGATATAAGAAAATTAATTTCAAATAAAATGTAGGAAAAAATGAAATAATGCACAATTAATATGTGTGGTTGAACCTTTGATTGGTAAACTACCAAAATATTTAGACAATTTCATCAACTGACGATCTAGAGTAATACACCATGGGAGTACCTATAGTTACAGATGAAGGAACTAGCATCTTCACCGTTAC
This sequence comes from Galerucella pusilla, assembly GCA_910591695.1. Classification (NCBI taxonomy): domain Eukaryota; kingdom Metazoa; phylum Arthropoda; class Insecta; order Coleoptera; family Chrysomelidae; genus Galerucella; species Galerucella pusilla. The sequence continues at coordinate 28,613 of CAJUYI010000850.1, forward strand.
AAAACTTGGATTTCGAGAATTACCAAAACACGAAATAGTATATTGGGTAACGTGAGTGGTAAGAAGCATTTTACGCACGAATGGAAAAGTTACGCACGATACCGCGTAGCGGCGAGTGCGTAATCCCGTGAGTGCGTAAAATGCTGCACAACACGAGTTACGTACTATACTGGGGGGCACAATAGACCTTTTAGGTCTAAGTGAATGTCACCCCAAAAATCACACACACATACTTACTATACTTCACCTACGACCTACGAAGTTAACTACATTTTAGGTTAGGTCGAAAATGTACCTACGCTAACCTTTATTGCTGTCCAAGTTAGCGCTACTTCCGTGAAAAAATATTAAAGCCATATCATTTTAACAAAAATGGTATATTTGTTAGTAACTACATTATTATCTAATTAAATTATTTTCGAAAAATATAGTTTATATGTTTTTTCCTGTATAAAGATCAACCTATTAGAGTATAGTAGAAGTTGACTATATTTTAGGTTGGATTATTGAACGAATTGAAAAAAGTGAACGACACAAATAACATTATAACTTTGATATTGCCTAAAGTAAATGTTCGATATGCCCACCATTTTCTTCGATGCATTTATACAAACGTTTCTTAAAAGATCGTCTTATCTTAAATAACGTCATTGAATCAGAAGGCATTGCTGCTCTATTTACCTCTTGCCAAAGTCAGTTGTGGGTATTTGACATTCCTATAAACAAATTGTTGCACTGCACCACATACACCGGAATCAAGAGGATAATGCAAGTAGATTTGAACATAAATGAAACTGATTGTCCCTCGGTAATCAACTTAAATTGTCTATTCAGTAGGAAATGTTGCCATGTCTTCAGTGAAGTTCGAGTTCGAAGTTCAAATAGTTGCGAAAAAATCGCAGCTATTGCGCTTTCGGATGCATCAGTTTCTACTACAAATTCCAAAGATGCGTCGAAACATTGGAAAGTTGAATCTGCAATCTATGTATTGAGATCTTCAAATACTTCAAATACTTTGTCGTTCAATGGAAAAGACATGCAGTGAGCTAACAGTGCAATTTGTTCTAAGAATCTAGGTACCCATTTCGAATAATATGCAAACACACCACATACCAATTACTCGTTTCTACCATTAAGATTAGTAATGAGAGGATAATGCAGTAGACGGATCAGGTTGAAGGGTGTTGTTTTCAATAACATATCCCAGTAGTTCAAATTGCGATATTGGGAATTGGCGATTTTCATTATTCAAGGTTAGTTCATATTGATTCCCGATCTGAAGAAAAAGTTCTTAATTTCGATCGTGATCAGCTCAAATGGTTACGTCATCAAGATAAGAATGAGTGTCATGTAACTTTTCGGTTTCAATTATCCTGTCGGCAGCTCTTGAAAATTCAGAAACGCCATTCGTAGCACCAAATGGGACCCGCCGAAATCAATATAGTTTACCATTCGTTCCAAGCGCTGTATAAATTTTATTACTTTTGTGTATCGGAATTTGATGGTAGGTTGATTGTAAGTAGATAGTAATGATAACCGTTTATTTAGCTATTCTATTCACCGAATCCTCAATCTTTAGCAGAGGATAAGCATCTAAAGAAGTGAATTTATTTATTGTTTGCAGATAGCTATAGTTGAAATAATACCCTTCTTGGTGTGCGTTATCGATTGTGACGTATATGCGGGTTTTCGGCATGTCGTTTATTTTATTTGCTATTTTGACATATAGATAACCTTAAATTTGATAAATGAACTGATCAGGATCGTATTCAGCCTAATTCGAAAAGGCTATGAAATCAATAATTACCAGTATTTTTTTCTAACTGGAAATACTTCAGAACTTTCAAAATGCTGATGTTTTTTCGTGTATCTAGGCATATTTTTGTATTATTCAGATAAATATAACAATAAGATTATTATTCACTTTTCATAAATAATAATTGACCGTAAAAAACAAAGTACACACCTGACAAGAACTGTCAGTGTGACAGTAGAAAAAGACGTAAGACACATTGTCGCTACGGAAGTAACGCCTTCATAGTATTTTGATCTCTCGATTGATAGGTTGCACTGGCGCGTAATCTAAACATCAACCAATCAAATTTTTGTGAGTCAAAGATTAGGGTTAACGGTTGTAAAACATTCAAACGGATCATTATTGTGATATTTTGATTAGGATTTTTCACAGACCTGCCTTTTTTTCCATTTCTTCCTACGTAATGTGATAGAAGGAGATTAACAATTGATGAAGCACACTAAGAAGGGCATTATTTTAACCATACTATAGTCAATGCACATTTTCATCTTTTTATTTTCTCCAGATACGACAACCACTTGCGCTCGCGAAGAATAGTTTTTCTGCTTCATAATAACTCAATATATCATTAATTTAGTTCAATTTTTGATATTGTCATGATCTTGATTTGAGAATCTACGGGATCTTATGGCGATAAGATCCCGCTTCATATCGGTTTTTCAATACAGGAGGGTAATATTCGATATAGGTTCCATATTAGGCTATAAGTGCGTAAGCGAATGCGTAAGCAATAATGATAACACAGGTACTCCAGCAGCCGTTATGCTATAAATTAAATTCTAAATATGTATGTTTATCATTTGAATTTTCATTATCTTAAATGCAAATGAGTTCATATTTATATAATTCCAAGAGTTCATCCATATCTTAAATGTGGTTAGAATCAAAACAAAAAGGTTGAATATAATCAAACCACAATATAATAATTATATCAACTTGTTGCTACTAGCTTCGGTAAGATATTACCGTCATCAGGCTATCAAAAATGAAAAAAGACCTAGTATAAAAACCAAAGTTATTGAACTTATGTCATATTTATACAAATATAATGATATTGAATATAAAATTAGGAGAGAAAACAAAAATTATATAGAAGATACAAATAAATGAGACCAAGATTAATATTAAATTTTAAGTTATATTTTTATAACATATTGACAACAACATGAAATTTGAAAATTTTCAAGAAATTACAGTTTCAACACTCCAAATTGAAGAACGTACAACTGGAGAATGCCATATATAATTTAAATCACCAGTACATCACTACATGAAAAAAGAACTTTGATCATGATTACATCTACAACTGGTTTCTCATGAGAAAACCATCTTAGGAAAATATACTGAACACTAAACTTGAAATTTATAGAAAATGGGATTAAATATAATTAGATACCCAATGAAAGGAGAAACTAGAAATCTTCCTTCCAAGAAGTTTGAATGGTGGGAAATGAAACATTGAAATATGGTTATTGAAGAATAGTTTAAATCTTAAGCAATGAGTGAAAACAAGTATAAGACAAGGGCCAAACTATGATGGAACAGCACTTTTTCTAAAAGGCACAAGTTAAAAACTTCCTCCTTGAGCAACTTAACAAACAATGTTGCAAAGGGTGAAGAAAACTATCATGCAGATAAAGCATTTAACAGCCCCTTCTAGAAAATTCAGGACATACCTTTTAATCAAGATTACTTTTAAGTTTTCATTTGATTCATTATGGAGTATATGTTTTAAAAAAGGTTCAAATAATTATCAGCAAATGAATATCTATAAAAGTATAATAAGATTATATCATCACATCACGTTATATATTTTGCGAAACATTATTTCTGGATACAAATAACGCTAAAGATTCATTTTCGCCAGCCGTTGATAGTAATCCGACATCACTTGAATTGGTTCTTGAAGTCTTACAGTCCTACAAATAAACCTGGTATAAAATATTATACTGGGAATAAATCAAGAATAAGAAAAATGACTACCAATAAACTCGGTATAACTTGAGAATATGTTATACTCAGTATAAGTACGGTATAAGTAGTGACCCAAAGTTATACCGACCCCTACACTTGTTTAACTGTGTTATAACCTAAAAGAAACTGACGTTTATTTCTAATACGGATTGTTCAACACGTGAGAAAAATGTTTTTGAGAGCTGTAAAGGCTGTTGAAGAAGTGAATTAAATAATTGATATGGAAAATAGACCGAAAAATAAAACGTTTAAGGAGAGGGAAGATCCATTTACTCTTTATGGTGACGAAGAATATAGATTAAAATATCGTTTTTCTAAAGATGGTGTTAGGTTTATAGAACAAATCATAGGTGATTCAATTAATATGGAAAAGAGGTGGTGGCTTATCTAGCACTATGCAAATATTGATAGCTTTAAGATATTGGGGGCGCAATCCAGTAAGTATAGAGATTGTTGCCTTTAACAATAAACATTTTCATAACAAAATATTCTATGAAAGCCAATTTTTATCGAACATTTCAATATTTTGGCCGTCGTCGTAAAAATTAACGTGGAAATTCTAGGTTCAGTCGTAAAATTCCAATGAATTCCTATATTTATAGCTTACGATGATGTGTTAACTTGGTGGTTACGGAATCGTGAAAATGGAAATTCTGGGATACTTTCGGTCCGATTTACAGTGACACAAATGAACTGCTGCAAACTTATATAAACGCATATTTTAGTACTATAGTATACGAACTCTTTCATGTTTAGGTGAATTTTGTTTGTGATTTTAAATAATAATCAATAAAATAGGGATGTAGATAGGAGAAGTATGGGGGAATAGTATCTTAAATTGAACAGTTAATGAATAATAACATTTTGGTGGGTGAGAAACACAAATGCGATAAAAAGAAAACCACCAAAACTGAACAATTTGAGTATTATTTGGTAACAATAGTAGAAGTATATTATCAATTTATCTTATTGAAAATACCCATTTTAAGTTTCTTTACTGGAAAAAAATGTTTGCAAA
>CAJUYI010000850.1:33430-50318 GCA_910591695.1 Galerucella pusilla
ACAGAAACATTATGTAAGTTAAAAACTAGAAGTATTGTTTCCTAGAAGTCAGTTTCATTCCTTTTTTTTGTTAATATTATTGTTTGTTTAGTTGCCCATACCAAAATCGTTCATTACTAAAATATCGTTTATTAATAGGGGTCATTAATAAATAATTGTGTAAAGCACAGTCGACGGAAAAAGAAAATAATAATTATTTCAACCTTATTGTTGCGTAGGCATGGGCCGTGTTATTTATTCTTTTATTTCAACGGATTTTGTATTCACCTGTCATGATTAAATGGTGTTAATTGTCATTATTTGAATTCAGTCCAATCGTACAATGATAGAAATGGCTCGTTTGGAATTAAACAATGAAGATTTAAGAGATTTCCTTTTAATACATGGTGAATGTGACAGGGGTGTTACTAGAACATGAGTCAATTTTCATTGTTCAATTGGTGCATTTATATTAATATTTTTTCACTCACAACCGCCGTATTTACATAACATAGTGCGAGTTCTATCACAACTCAGAAAGATAATCAAATATTTTTTAATCTTAGGAAGTATTTCACATGTTTTTGGAGTATTATTACTGTAAGTTAACTTTTTATTCGTAGATTTCCAATTTACAACTGAACAATGTAATATTATTTATTTAGGCCACCCTAGTTATAAGGATTTCAAACCAATAGTAATAGTCTTATAGGAACCCATTCAGTTCACATACTCATAAAATTCAGAAGTAATTGTTGAAACAAGCCATAAGAATCGTTCATTCAACTCCAACAAAAGGTCTTTTTCGCTTGGTTTCATTCTTAACCGCAGAAATACGAGACGAGATAGACTGACATTGACACTAAAACTCGTAATATTCCATTTGAAGAAAAGAAAAAACTCGTCCCTACCTGTCTTGAACTTCTTGATTCATTTTATTTTCGGGGATCAGGATCTGAGGGATCAGTGGCGGTGGGAACGACATTCGGATTTTGCAGCTAGGTAACTTCTTAATGGAAAAGTAATGTATTTTTTGAAACTTCTCACTTTTGTATAAATACATTTCATTTTGTATAGAATACTTAGATCACACGTCAATAATGGTAAGTCAAATTTACTGTTTCGACCCTTGTTTTGTGGAATCTACACATATTACTTATTTAAATGAAACTAATTATTTCTATATCTTTTGAATGTTCCTTGTGGTTATGATCCGTTCTGTTAATAATTTTGGGTAATTAAACGATAATATTTTCCATATTTTTCAATTCGTTTCGGTAGCGCTACAGCTACCGTTATCAGGAACAATTGTTCTCGAAATCTAGTTTTTGTTTTTGATTACAAATATATAGTTCTTCCTTCCGGTTCTGTTTTAGGTGTTCATGAATGTTTGATGTCGAGTAGATGTTTTGCGTGATGGTATATAAGTATCTGACTTTTTTAATATGCGAGAATTTTATGTGTCTAAATTGTGTTCCAAAATTACGAATTGTTTGACTATATATAGACTGTTTCACATTATGGACATCCAAGTTTATATACTCAACTAACTGATAGGACATATAATTCAATGATACCTACAGTATTATCTTAGGATATTTCTGGGTAAAATACAGGTAGAGCGAACCCTTATTAAAAGATAAGAGCAGTCTGTACATCTGGTACTATAAATAACAATAAGCCGTACTTCTTTATGTCTAATCTCCAATAATTCCAAACAAAATTATTGTTCTAAAAATAAAGTGATACCTCCTTAGAAATATTTATAGATGTAACTTCACAAGAAGTATGTATATATACAGGGTGATACATAACTATTGAGATATAACATGTGGGAATACGTTGGGGAACATTTCTAACAGATGTGACGATTTTGGAATTGAATTCTTTCAAAATAATTTAGAGCGATTGATAAAAATTATTTATCGATTTCAATACACATTAATAAATAATTTATATATTAGATTCTAGAAGGATACTTTTCATAATGTCACAACGGTTGAATAAAAAATCATATTATTAGTATCGACAAGCATCCAAAGTTTCTATGGATAAATATAGTTTTGATAGAGAATCAATGATTTATGGTAAGCCTTCGCTAAAATGTATTAGAAATACTTCATTTGTGACCTAAAAACCGAAGATCTGTTTGATGGGGATAGCAGATGTTTAAATAATGCACTCTCAAACTAATGTGCGTTTCATTTGACTTTGACTGTACATTGTTTTTGTCAAATAACAATCAAATGTCAACGTATTTTCTTGATTTGGCGCGTCTGTAATGAATTTTCAGGAAATTGTTTGGAATTGAAATATAAAATCTTATAAGTGATTTTGATTGTTATGTAAAAAAATAATCTAGCGAATAACACACTACAGTTCGATAAATTAGACAATGTCTCCATGCGTTTTCTCAAACTTCAATTCACTCTCACTCTCTTGTGTTATTATTGCAAATAATATCTTCGGCAGCAAAAAGAACAATTTCTTTTAACACAGAAAGCAATGTACTTGGAATTTGTTCACGTAAAAAACAAGAAAATCCCTATTAAAAAATTCTGGGATCTATAAACTGTAAAGAATGTAGTGCTGTCTATATTGGTCACACAATTCGAAATTTTCGAAATTAGACACAATAAACACTTACAAGCATATAGATTGAAACAGTCAGATATATCACATTATGCAAAACATCTACTCGACACGTGTTATGTTATCTATGCTCGACACCAAGCATTTATCAACACCTAACACAGAACTAGAAGTACCTTCTACATATTTGTGATGAGGAAGAAAAATTAGAAATTGGGAGATACTTAAGGAACCCACAATATGAAGTCGTAAATGACAGACAAATTTAACGAGCTGTCCACTATTAAACTGTCCGCTCGAGTAACAATAATTGTAAAAAATCATCGGATATAGTTTTCTCTAGTTTCCTACTCATTGCACAGTTATACTGATCTCAAATGAAATGAAAAATCGATGATATTCCCATAGGGCTAAAAATAACTTAGCTTTAAAATGTGTAATATCATATAATCTCCTTTTTCAATCAATCACAAGTAGGTACCACATAAAATGTAACTTTTGTCGCATTTTAACGATGTTATGTCAATATCGGAATAATCATGAATAATATTTTAAAATTTCAATTGATTTTTTTTAATCAATAGAGAAATAACACAGTTGTAAGCTTCATTTGAAAAAAGTGAATGGTCAGTTATTCCTGTTGTTGAAACTTAGCTGGAATATCAATAAAAAATAATCCGTTTCCAGCAAGAGTTTGAGAGATAATACCACTAGATTGTAGAATACAAGAGGGTGAATTGACCAAGCTTGTCTCACTAGTCTGCTAAGATAGGTTACTAGGGAGACCTTTTGCTAGTATGTCAGGCTTTGACTGTAAGTTACTCTGCAATTGCGGATAATGTGCTCCGCCGTTACATCTGCAGAATTTGCATGAGTACTCTGAGTTGAGATTTCAGGAGCTTCAAGAGAAGTTCAGCGTAGCGAGCAGAAGATATAATATTACTGGAAAAAGTTCAATCTCATGGAATTATATAATGTAATACGGCTGAGAAGTCCTGTTAAAAGTGAAAAAGCTGGAAGCTTGAAAAATAAATTGTTAAAAAAGTAAAAACCATAAACATTCTACTCACAATAAATGATTTAAAATGATTTAATTCAAGAATATATGGTTTTTAAGATTATTTTTTTTATACAGGAGAACAAATGTTGTCGCCAAAATTTTCAAAACTAATGATAGTTTGTTGCTTGGCAATTTTGAGAATGACTCTTTCAAAAAAATCCCGAGCCATGGGGAAACTTCAAAGATTTCATGAGCGAGATTGACGAGGAGCAGCTAACTTGAGTAGAACCTTAAGAAAATGTTTGCCCAGACGATTGTGAGCTCAATCTTTCATTATTTTTGCTAATTCTTCGGCTGGAGTATGCTTTTCAAGCTTACAATCTCTCATAAATGAAAACTGCAAACCATGTTGCCAACACGAAGCTTTGGAGACATGCGTATTTGGAGATTTTTTCTACGAGACTGCATTTTTAATTTCTGCCATTTATGTTCCAAATCATTGTAAATGAATATCAAAACCGTGGTTACAAAATTGGCTACGATCAACGCACCTTGAATGAATTAAAGTTTAGTTGCTGTAAAAATCTGATGCGAATATTTTCGATCAATCAATTGTAGGTGACTCTTTTGTCAGCAGAAAATATGTTATTGTTACGATATTTTACCAGTAGAAAATACTCCAGTGAAAAAGACTGTTATAATTCTCGGCTACGTGATAGGATTCAAATCAACGTTTTCGGAATCAAATCAACGTTTTCGACCTATGCAGATATCTTGCTCTGCTTTTGCCACATTTGAATGTTCTTCAATTGAAGACTTTACTGATATCCTAACGCAGAAATAGGAGTACCTACTACTACATATTTGTGATGAGAAACAAGAACTAGAATTTCTTGATCAATTGGAAATTAGGAGACACTCAAGAGACCCACAATATGGAGTTATTAATAAACAATCTAGGGTACTCTTCACTGTCGAACTGTCTTTTTGAGTAACGATTGTGAAGATCAGCAGATAAGGTTTTCTTCGTATTTCTATGCGACATGGACAATCCACACGAGTCAAACAGTATATTTTTTCTACTACCCATTTAAGAAAAAGTCTAGAAAATAAACATTCGAATAAACTGTAAAATAAATATAACTTGAAATTAAGAATTTTCAACAATTTTATTCATAATCGTACCAATTATTCAATTTTATGTCTTCACAAATTTTTTGTGTGATAAACAAACGTACAGTTCTTAAATGTACAATTTGTATAATGTTACGGTTTCCCTTTTTGAATGTGCAAAGCTGTTATAAGTAGATGTTGCCATCGGACTCCCGCACGAAGGCTACCGTACCTTTATATATAATAATGAATATTCTGCTGAATATTTCAATCTACTACCTGTTGTTGTTATTAATATAAAGCAAAATAATTATTTAAAATAAAATTTACAATTAAAAAAAACTTCTTCACAGGGACTCGAACCCGGGTCTAACGCGCGAGAGGCTGGTATGTTTACCACTCGACTAGCGAGGTTCTTGCTTATTAAACGTCAGTAGTATAAGATACTTTTATAAAAACTGACGTCCATTGGTACTCCCTTAAATACCCATTTCATTCTGTTTTTAGTATTTGTTATTAATTTATACGGATCATTTTATTTAAGTTTTTTTTTTGTAAATGAACATTCATGATCCAGTGCTTCTGGGAGACTTTTTTTGACAAGTTATTTTGACGTTTCTTTGAATTGAAAAAAAAATGAGTACTAAACGCGAATGCTGATTGGTGGATTTCGTATACGTTCTAGGATGTATATGAAATAATATACGTTTAGTTAACCGATATGGCCTACATTTCTATTCTGTAAACTGTGCAGGGAATGGATAATATACATAAGGGTGTGGAAAAAAATATATTTTGATACTAAAAAAAATTCAGGGTGGCTAGGTTGAAATGTCAAAAATGTTTTTTCTCAGTAAATTGAAATATTTTGGATACACAAACGTACAAATTTGAAGATTGGGGTTTTAGGGCATGGAAAATCATAATATGTTATCCATGAGGGCGCCTCAAAAGCTATGTTGTTGGTGTAACTGTACGATTAACTTATTTATCGTGGTATCCCTGTTGATATGCAGAAAAACTGGGCATAATACACCCTGAAAATGTTGTTGATTTCGGCCAGTTCGTGAATACAGGAAGATTTTCAATTACATTTTCTTGCATTTATGGAGTTCCGCTTGAAATTGTATTCTCACACTTCTATGTTGATTTCATGATATAACTTCACGTCAATTATCAAATTTTTGTTGGCCGTTGATATCAGCCTTCACTTTTGATTGATAAAAAAATCATTGAATAACTTTTCGACAGATGTTATTAATGCTGCTAGGAAAAAAATCAACGTTAAGAACGGGGGTTCTCCGTTGCCTTCACCCCCCGCTGTAATAGTTCACCCCGATCACATTATAATGCCAGAAAGCTTAGCCGGACTTGAAGCAAGGGGCATTATGTAAAAACTGATATCCTCTGAAAGATTTCTGTAGGATGTATGTATAGTATAGAAATAATTCTAGGTTTTATTAGGGGTTTCTGAGATGGCGATCCGCCCCTTTCCCACGTAGTTGTTACTTTACGAGCACCTCAAAAAGTTGTATTTTGTAACAGGATTAATAGTATATGTGAGCTGGAAAAGTAACAGAAATATTTATATATGCAGGTAGGAAGTCATAGATACAAGTAAAAGATGAAATATGCGGGGCTAACATTTTATCACGACTGTTTATTTAGGTACAAATTTTCTAAGGATGAACATGAAATTTATGATTTTCTTTTCATCGTTTTCTGCATAATCGGCACCTCCTATTCTCTCTACTTCTACATGATAGCTTATGACTATATTCATATCCTCAAATTATTCCTCAAAAAAAAATTAATTTTTGTATACAGGACGATCCGGGATGATCGATTGGTACGATAAAATGTTTACCGATGGTAGCTGGGACATATTTGAAAATTCGCAGTTGTACAGCATGTTCCAGAATCCTGTGCCAAATCAAATCTACATTTTTTTGAAATAGGAAACCATGTAATTCAGTTCAAATTTGAATTCTGTTTGACTACGCCATTGCAATGATTCAATTGTATTCAAAAAGTTGTGACTATTTGTTTTTGAAAATCGTAGTGAAGTCATAGAACCGTATACTTCAAGCTGCACAACTTGAAATTAATATTTTACAACCATACCTCTGTGACGGGCGTCTAGTATCATAATTAACTAGACCTGCTCCCATATCTAAGAAACCCACTACAAACTCTAATAGAGTTGAAATAATACACTTCTTGGTGTGCGTCATCGATTGTTAATGTCTTTCTAACACATTACGTAGGAAGAAATGGAAAATAGGCAGGTCTGTGATTAATCCTAATCAAAATATCACAATAATGAACCGTTTAAATGTATTACAAACGTTAACCCTAATCTTTGACTTACAAAAATTTGATTGGTTGATGTTTAGATTACGCTCAACCTATCAATCGAGAGTTTAAAATACTATGAAGGCGTTACTTTCGTAGCGGCAATAAGTCTTACGTCTTTTTCTACTGTCACACTGACAGTTCTTGACAGGTCTGTACTTTGTTGTTTAGAGTCAATTATTATTTATGAAAAGTGAATATTAATCCTATTGTTTTATTTATATAAATAATACAAAAATATGCATGAATACACGGAAAAACATCAGTATTTTGGAGGCTCTCAAGTATTTTCAGTTAGAAAAAGAAGCTGGTAATTATTAATTGCATAGCCTTTTCGAATTTGGCTAAATACAATCCTGATGATCTTATTTATCAAATTTAAGGTTAGCTATATGTCAAAATAGCAAATAATGAAATAAACGACATGCCGAAAACCCGGATATACGTCACAATCGATGACGCACACCAAGAAGGGTATTATTTTAACTATACACAGATTTTACTAATTCCTTAAATTGATTACCATGTACTTTATTACAGTTTCCTGTCAATAATTGTCATTTTAGTAAAGTGTGTTATCAATAAATGTTAAAAATAATAGTTTAATACTATCGATAATAATATAATAGTATATTAAGTATCAAGAACGGTAAGGGTTGTTTACCGGTCGAGAGCACAGGGTTGGTAAATTGCGCACAGTGGTCAGTTTGTAGCCAGGTATACCCAAAATGTTCCTTTTTCATAGGTAAATTGCGCACAAGTGACCCTAAAAAGGGTCTAGGTAAATGGCATGACAACTTTCTACCGATTCCACGAATTTTAAAAGTTACCAGAGATTCAAAGGATTATTAATGACTTTACGATAACAATTTGAGTACATAGATCAGTTTAGTTTTTGCATTTACACTTTGATCAACGGGTTTGGGCCTGGGCTTTCTTGTTTTCTTTTTAGTTTTATATGTCTTATTTCCTGATATTATTATGGACTAAGGATACAATTTGACCTCTCTGCGCAATTTACCTATACAGAGACTTATGCCCAATTTCACCAACCATTTCCTAAAGTTAGGTAATACCTAAATCAGATTTTGGAATTGCTAAGTTAAATTTTCGTTTTACCACGCGCTAAGAAATACTTGAGAGTGACAATATTGGGTATTTTCTATGTTGCTTAGGTGTTTCTTAGCGCATGGTGAAACGTAAATTCTATTTTGTCATTCCAAAATCTGATTTATGTATTACCTAACTTTAGGAAATGGTTGGTGAAATTGGGCAATAATCCCCTGGCTGCAACTACCTAACTACCTGACGAACCCTTCCCAAATTTGGGAAACTTCTTGACCACTGTGCGCAATTTACCTACGCCCCGACAGCAATGTTTGGAGGCTGAGCTTAGCGAAGCCTCCAATTTTGCTGGAGACCGGTATTACCCTTAACGTTCGCGCGATCGTATTGAAAAAAGCTTCGAATAAAATAATTTAAATATCTTCGGAATGAACGAAATGTCAAAAGTGACATTTATACTTCTCGATCAGTTCAAAATATAATTAGCATTTTGGTGAAATTGTTTTTATGCTATTTATTACTTTTTATATTGTTCTGTTCGATTCTGTCCATTGAAAAAATATAAATCTTCTTATTTTTTTTGCTCCTTTTGTGTGATGAATGAAGTAATATATTATTTAGTGTGATATTTTTTTTAATCATTATACAACTTGTAAATTTAACAACGTTGTTCATATTCCTTCCCTTCCAACATTTCCAGGTTTGTTGATAGAGAGTGGTGAGGTGAAAAACAAGTCGACTAATATTAAAAGGGGTGGCGCCCACTTACCTTTGTTGATTAACTTTAATTACATTTAACTTGATTTATTAACTTATTAAATTCATTTGGTTTCTTAACTTCATTTATTATCTCATTAACTTCAATACAACTTCAATAACTTAAATAAAGTAGGATTACCCGCGAACCGGTAAGACTACTCCCTGAATTAATATTAGTTTGGTCTCCGAATTCACACCTAAGGTGCTCTCCACATTGAGTCGCCGTTGCAATTTATCTTGCCTTATTATTTTAAATAAATAATAGGTAACAAAATTATCATATCATTATTTAGGACAATGTATGTAGGGCTGAAACGTCGGTAAGTAATTTACTTACCGACGTCTGAACGGTAAGTAAATCACTTACCGACATGTTAGACTTAGGAACCAGTAAACACAACTTACCGTCCTGACAACAGATGCTGTGAATAAACAAAAAAGATCGATCGCGCAAAAATACATTTATTGCTTCTTAAACATAGAGTTAACAGCAAGGGTTTGGGATTAACAAAAATTTCAATATTCTCCAAGTATAACAGAATAAAAGTAAAATAAAATTATTGATTCAAAATGAAAGAATGTAATTTCAAGATATTCCACATATATCCAGTAATTATCTTGGCAGATTCATAACTTAAGTTATTCAGAGTGGAAATCAGTGCATTAAAATTATCAAAACAATTGAGTTTTGGCTTCATTACTGAATATATTGGACAATCAAATAACAAATGGTGCGGGTTTCGTATTCATTCGTATTACAACCTGTGCATAGTTCTTCAGGGTTAATATTATAGCTATTTCCGTTAAAAGAGGAAAAAATGTTATGACTATTGGACATCCGTAATTTTGCAAGAGGGCGAGTGACTTGTATGGGTAGTTCAATTTACAGGTATTGTTTTACTTGGCCAGTAATATTCAAACCAGTGTGTGAAGCCAAGCTAAGATCCATACAGTTTAATTTTTTTTATAAATTTTCAATAAGATTATTTTGATGATTTCTAGATCTAGGTTTTCTCAAATATTCAAACCTCCCGCAAGTTCAAATATAGTACGTATTTGAATAGCCCAATTAAAACGTTTTTTGGAAGAACTTGCAAGTTGTCGCGAGCGAGAACAACAAAGCTTGGGAAATCGAGTATTTTCCATTAGCAGAATTTATTTCAACCAATTGATTGCTAACTTGAATATATTATGGGTTAGTTTAACCCTACCTGTTTCCAGTCTCACTATACAGTCTGGAGTTTTTCTCGGTAGCAACAATACCCGTTTATAGAAATTTAATTGAACTTTCTCAAGAAGATTTATTTAAGGTAATCCCCAGACCCCAACACATCCAAACATGATATTTAGAGTCATGTTGACAGTTACTTGGTACATCATAAACGTCACTCACTAGATTAATACATTATTTTCAAACTTAATGCAAAAATTCATACGGTTTTCATAAAAATGGCTATAAAATGAGACGGGTTTTGGGAAACTTGAATTTCATTTCATTTGATGGGGTTTCAGAACAAGCAAAACTTTTTATCAAGAATAATATTTTTCACTGAAACTAATATTTAAACATTTCTCACCTATAGGATACCCCATCCGTGGACACGCTGTATAATAAGTATTGAAAAATCTTGAGCAGCCACAAAAAATTGGATCATTACTAAATTTGAATAATCCGACATGGCAACATGTGTGGGATGCAACTAAATAAATAAATAAACTTTGACATTGCTAATATTGGCATAGTATAATACTCTCCTAGTATATTGTTCGGAGTACTCAACTCTCACACCGCTGTTACAGTAGATTTGTGGTGGTCTCCAGCACCTCCAGTGGGTTTGGATTCAATTAAAATCAAATAAAAGTCGCTTGAATTGGCAAGGTGAAGACTTCTCCTAATAATTTCCAAAAAGTTCAAAAAAATATGCCGTCATAATATGCCTAGTCGAAGGAAAAAGTTGGCAATGGGGACAAGAATTTCTGCAATTGACACAACTATCTGCGCTAAGTAATATATTTTAATTTTGTTAAGCAATCACGGTTAAGAATATTAACCAACGAAGATCCATGGTATTAAGCTATTAGATATTGGAGTTTGTGAAAAATAAAGTAAAACATAACCTGTACTTAATTTAATATTAAATTAAAAGTTTGTCAAAGTTAATTATGGATATTTTAACCGATGATTAGGATTTGTCTACTTTTGAACTGGAATTTTTTTTATGAATTCTTTTTTTTACTACATTCAATCCACGTTTAACAGCTCCAGTCAATAAAATATTTGAATTTATATAAGGTTTCATTTATTGTTATTTATTATTCAACAAAGGAAAAGTTGGGATGGAATATGTTTTACACAACTGTGGAATTGAATTGATAAATTAAATATTAAACTAGGAATATTCACAAAACTATTCAATTGAACGTTGGCTTCTCATCAATCCAGCAATGAAAATATTCCAATAATTTTTACAATTTGTTAATTAAACTCTGCTCACTGTCTGTCATTAAACATTGTTAAATCAACGACATATTATTTCAATTATATTGTAAATTTAGGTATCCACACATGTTCCAAACAATAGGTATTTACTGTAGAACTGGTGAAGGTATTTCATTTAAAATATTCATTTGAAAATTCGTTTCCGCCAACTCTATTTTGATTGAAACTGATGCTAAATGTACAGTTTGTTTGATGAATAAATTACCACGATCATGATCAGTATGAAATATAAATTCTCCAATGGAAAAAATGGAGAACAAGTTATAACGAATTTATGGAAAATATGTTTAATCAAATGTCACTTCCGTTTAATATTGTCTCCTCGGATTCTACATTGAATTTGTCAGTTTGTAAAAAATACACTAAATTGTGAATTCAAATCTACTTATCCAAATATAAATTCTGGGTAAAGATCCCCAATACCAAACGAAAAAAATTCTCTCGGTTAATCAGTGCGACAATCAAGGAAATGGATAACAACAGTGTTGTTAAGAAATCATGAACAGTTAACCTACCTACCTAACCTAACCTAAAGTTCAAAAATGTTAAATATTTTCATTTTTTCAAGTGAAACCATATTTTTATTCTTCCACCTAAATCTGATGCCAAAAATAAAAACAATTTAAATTAACTGTCATCTACCCAATCTTGAGCGTTTTTAAGATATCATGTTTTAAAAAATATTGATTATTTCAGCACTATTATTTATTTTATCATTTTAGTAGGCTGTGTATTTACCTGTCATAATTGAATAGTATTAATTGTCATTATTCGAAGTTAATAGCACCGTACAATGATAGAAATGGCTCGTTTGGGATTAAACAATGGATATTATTTGAATTTACTTATAATGTGGTGAACGTGACAGAGTTGTTACTATAGATCATGTGTTTTATTTGCTTCAAGATATACAGATCGACCCCGACCCAGCCTTCACAAAGTCACAAGAGAATATTGAACAATTTGGTTGTGATTTATTTTGCTTCAAGCCAGCGCTTTGAAAATTATAAATATCACGGCATTCATTCAAGAGACATTCCAATTTTCACATGGAAATTTTCTCAATGTCACCATCATCACTACCATAGATAAGGTACTTATAGATGGGCATCTGACCCCGCTTCATGTGGAGAATTAATTGGGCGGGTGGCGCAACCTTAAGAGCCCGACCAGTAATTCTAGCACGTTTAACATGGTTGTGATCTTCCCTAACAGTCGAAAAAGATTTCTGTTATTCACCAATTTTTGGCGACATATTGAAATTACTGTAATTTTACTTTTATTGCAAAATGGCACCTATGGTCCATTTTTGATATTTCAATGATAGCTACCAAATAGTAAGATTAAGTTGAATGGAATGTTAAAAATTGAATCATATATAATGTCTGACAAGGGAGAAATTTTATGTTTCAATTAATTATCAATGTTAACAAGATGAATTAATCATTTTTTCCATGTATTTCAATGACAAACAAAAATAAATAACATAACAGCTTAACAACAACAAATGCAATAGTTAGGAGATAGAATTGAGTGAATAATTTTGAAAAGGCTCAGTATGTACTGTTACTTTTTGATTAGATAATATGTTTATCATTTTTATCAACGGTAAGTTTAAAGAAAAAATATAAAAATGGTGACCCTTTCACCTTTTATATTGAAAACAGAAAGAAAATACTCGAATTTTGGTTTGCGGCTGGAGGTGAAGATGTCGCTACTGTCACATCTTTTACACTCCCGTATACCTTATACTGATGACGTGCAAATACGCCGAAACCGGTCTACAAGTTATGTTGTCTCTTCTAATTGCAAACCATAATGGTTGGTGTTAAATATCTTGTGGATATACCAACCCCGTTTGACTCAGAAGTGTAATTCAATATCCGTCGGGGCCTATAGCCCAGGAAGTAGTTGTTACTTCTCAATTGAATGGTCACTGCTTTTGTAAAATATTTTTCAAAACTCATAAAGCGTTAGAATAATTATTATTCTGCGATATCTATTGTTATTAACGTTACAATACAGTATTGTATTCCGATGCGCAGTCGAGGTTTATAACAACTAAATTCGTTTTTTGCGTGTCGTCCGTGTGTCGTTCAAGACCTTTCCCAATTTCACAGAAAAATCACAACATGTCATTTTTCGATTGTCATTTTGATTGAACAAGTTATTTCTTAACGGACGAAGTCTGTAAACAATAGAGATATTTTAAGCCACTTATTTGATCAACGTTATACGTTTTCGGTTATTTTGCTCATGCGCAATAGAAAAAAAATAACCGATTACCTTAATAAACGATAACGCACTCAAGAGAGATTTTAAGCCACATAAATTTTGACACACTTTACACGCTAAACGTTAAACTGAGCAAGTGCACTCTTTCTAAAATAGCGAATGACATTTTTAATTATTTTATGTCACACTAGTTCATTATTGTGTTTTTGTTGCTTAGTTACCAACTATCTAATGTCGTACTTTATGGTCCGCGCGGGCATAAAGAGAAATAGTTTTTTGTTCAACTTATTTAATAACCATGTCGTGAGCTTCTTTAGACTTTTTTGGCAACAGATTTTCAGTTGCTTTCTTTGCTTTTTCAATAATTTCTTCAGTAAATCCAAAATCTTCGTTCATTTTGACTTCTAACTTTGACACATAAAAATTATTGTGATTTTATGACATTTATGTTTGTCAACATTCAAGTATTTACTCAAACCGAATTTTTTAAAACACTGATTTGTATTGAGATTGAACGACGTTAACGTTAAACGTTATTTTGCTTGGTGCAACTAACCTTAAATTTTCTGTTTGTTCAATTTGATTTGTATACATTAATCCATGACATTAATTATGGATAATATAAAAAATATAATTAGACCTCGAAATGATTAAGGTCTAATAGAAGATTTTGATAAGGGGCGCTATTCTTCACGAAATTTTCAGCATACATTGGGCAAAATTAACGTTGAAAATCGGTGTTGACAAGTTAAAATATTCAAAGATGTACATAGTACGTTTTGAGACCGAAAATATTGAAATATGTTATTTACAATCATTTGTGCATATTTTCAATACATTTCTTATAGTTTTTCATATTTTTTCCTTCAAAGAAATAAATTTAATACACTTGACAATTATGTCAAAACCTTACCGCTTAATAAGGTTTCGTTTATTTCGGAGTAAATAACGGAGTCCGTTATCGCTCATTAAGGTGATCGGTTATTTTTTTACTATTGCGCATGAGCAAAATAACCGATAACGTATAACGTTAATCAAATGAGTGGCTTAAAATCTCTCTATTCACGTCGAAATAAACGAAACCTTATTAAGCGGTAAGGTTTTGACATAATTGTCAAGCGTATTATGTTTATATGAATAAAAAAAATAGAAAAAATATATGGAAAACTATGCACAAATAATTTTAAATAACATATTTCAATAATTCATCATATTTTGGTTCTCAAAATATACTATGAACATCTTTGAATATTTTAACTTGCCAACGCCGATTTTTAACGTTAATTTTGCCTAATGCTGAAAATTTCGTGAAGAATAGCGCCCCTTATTAAGTTCTTCCATTAGACCTTAATAATTTCGCGTCTAATTATATTTTTTATATTATCCATAATTAATGTCATGGATTAATGTATACAAATCAAATTAAACAAACAGAAAATTTGAAATTAGTTACACCAAATGAAATAACGTTTGACGTGTAACGTCGTTTACAGGTTATGGCTTCAAAAACTATAATAATTAAAAATGTCATCCGCTATTTTAGAAAGACTGCGCTTGCTAAGTTTAACGTTTAGCGTGTAACGTATGTCAAAATTTATGTGGCTTAAAACACAGAGTACACCATCTAACAAGAGACGAAAGCTTTGTCGGTTCCTTTGAAGTCGGAGTTACACGATATTGAGCGGAAATACATCGAGGAATTGACACATAAACTACTTGATACACTGAGAAAGAAAAGTAACACTACACTAAGAAAAATAGTAGTGTTTATGAACATCCCTCCCAATTAGGTCTATAGAATATTTTTTTAACTACTAACATGAGAACACCTTATTATTCATCTCATATGTGTAATGAGAAATGGCTCATTATTTTTAACCTAATCTTAAAATAATACACGGTGAACTGAGGGGAATGAAAGGAAGTGTCGACTTGACATTGACAGATAAACTAATTAATTCACGCATGTGCACACAAATTTGCGATCACGAAAACTACTTTCTTTCGCCTCTTGTTAGATGGTGTACTCTGTGCTTAAAATCTCTCTATTAACTTTTCAATTGTCATTTGAATACCGTATCAAAATAACAGTATGGGATTACGAAATTATGTATAACAATGGACTGGGCAAATATTGTACAAAATTGTATGAAAGTCGAAAAATGAACTGCTATGGTTCATTTTTCCATTTACCCTATGGGGGGGGGGGCTTGCGACATAAGTATGTTTAGGACTTTTGAACATCACTTGTACAAAAATGTACATAATGAGTTGCGGTCGGATTATTTAAATTGTCAAACTGACACTCTTCGCCAACTTTCACGGGCAGACCTAATGAGCAAAGACAGGGAAACTGTCAAAGCCGTAGTAGGTATGATATGAAGGCACTGTTAGCTCAACAGGGACGCAGAGCTAATGGGGTTGACAGACGGGGTCATGGGCAGATTCTGCTGAGCACATCCTATTTCAGTGCGATTGGCTAGCGAATGTGCTTGTTTTTTGTACTAGGCGATGAGAAGCCACCGGAAAAAATTACATGAAAGATTCAGTTCGAGACTGATTGGCTACTTAATAAGAGTCGGGCTAGAGGGTGTTATCTATGTAATTCAGAAAAATTTGCAGTGGAATAGGCCACCCAATCAAATTCAATCTAATCTACCTACTTATCGATTAAGGAATGCTGTATACACCTGAAAAAATACATTGTATTGTCGTTTCCATCGGAATAATATGGGAATAAAACAAATAAATCTGAACTTACGAAGAATTACAAGTTTCAAACTTAAGCGTTCACTTCATAATATTATAGGAAACCAACCTTACATGCTTTAAAATCACTGGAACGGCTGTTTTTGGTACAGATAGGCTGAAAAAAAGCCAAATGGGCCATCAATTATTTTAAAATTTTTTATTTTCATAAGGCAAGAATGGAGTCAATACTATTGACATAGGACTACAATGTTGTTTTCTTCTTTGTTAAAATCCTGATAACTGGTGAAAAAGGAGTAACGACAGAAGAAAAGGTTATGTGTTTTGCTTATTTCTCATTGCTTATAAGCTGTTATGACCAATGACGATAATCTACTAATTTAGTCCCCACTGGACTAGTTTTTCACCGTTTTTTTATACACGCATTTTTATTGCCTTTCATTTAAATGCTCTACCTATATATCTATCATCATCATACTTAGGCGTATTCATAGTGAATTGTAGACACAGCTATTCAACAATTCAGAATGTCTTAACACAAATATTCATATTATTCATGTATTATCCATACAACTTGCAGA